>JANIJG010009176.1:0-43101 GCA_024611175.1 Megaceryle torquata | reverse complement strand
AAAAAAACCAAACACACAACCACACCACACCAAAAAACCAAACAGACCAATATGATGTATAAAACTAATTTTAGTTCAACCACAGAAAATGTAAAAACACATTCAGAAAACTCACCAGAACCCAAACAAGATAGGCTTTGGTGTCCATTTCTTCCAGAAGTACCTATGATGTTCAGGAAAAAAAAAATAAGGGTGGGGGGAGAGGGGATTATAGTTAAATCAGTAAGAAGCAGTGGGGGTGCTTTTTTTAAGATTCTTTCTACATAAGCTCATCAAACTTCACAATTTTTTTTTTTCTTGCAATGGCCGATGGCATGTTCAAAAGCAAGATTTATCATTTTAAGATTAAGCTATTTGGAAAACGCATGATGAATTCCCAATAAGCCCCAATTTTTTTTCCCCCATTACAACAACCATATTTTATTTAAGCCAGGTAACACCTTTTTATTTTACTCATTCACAGAGGACTGCAGATAATAAAACACAATCATACTGGCATCATAGTAAATTTTTTCCACATATACACTCCAGTTATTTTATTTGTATTAAGGAGATACAAATTAACAGCACTGTTAAATGTGCTACTAATCAAGTTAGATATAAATGAAAGCACTGAAAAGATTAATCAACCCCTACTGTATTGTTTTAGAGACATGTGAAAACTGACCTGAGAACCTCAGTATTTCAAGAGATATTAAATGAGAACAGTTTCAGATTTCTAGATGCAAGTACAAAAGTCACGTGCAGAAGTTTATAAAAGGTCTATTGACAACACCTATCAGTTTTCTTCAGGCTTTACAAATACTGCATGTGATCCTACAGCAGGTGTTTCAACAGGGAACCATCTGCTTTGTACCACTACTGTACTTGTTTCCTTTGCTTCACCCATGCAAATGAAACATTGCTCCTAAATTGAAAACTCTATTGTACAAAGGTTGCCTGAGGATTCCTATCTATTCTTTTGATTCATTTTGGTAAAAATGACCCATTTCAATTGTAAGTTAAAGACAAAACAAGCACCTAATACAGAAATGCATAGCAGAGTAACTATCATCCTCAACAGCCAAAGCTGATCAGCACACTCAAAAAAGTTTTGCTTAAATTACACACAAACTTGGGGTATCTAGTCTGCATTATGTCTTGCAAGTATACAAGCTTATACAGATGACAGAACAATTTAACAGACATCATCAAATATTCCAAGCCCTCATGGGATGCAAGCTTCAAGCAGATAGTAGAGAATGAAAGCCCAGAGACGGTCTCCAATACCATGAGCTACAAGGAAGAAGATCAGAGTGACTATCTTGCTTACTCTGAAGTCATAGAGCATAGCTTCTTTCTCAAGACAGAGGAACTCAAGAATGAAAGGGAAAAACTGACTTTACCAAACAGCCAATTACCTCTAGATTCACTGACTCTCCTTGCTGAGTGCAATGGCCCAGATGATTTTGGTATGCACTGGTTCTGTGAAGTAGACTTGGCCTTGGCTCCTAGAAACAGAAGCTTAGATCAGGTTTAACAGTAGAACTATGTCAGCAATTAAAGACATGCCTAATATCATATCTTTAAAGTTAAGTAAGAGATGCACAAATCTACTCAAACACAAAAAGAGATACCTTTCAGAAAATTTAAGCTATATTTAACTTAGCTTTGCTTTATCAGCATTCACATTAGAGGCCATAAACAGTTAAGTTTTAATAAAGCTTCTAAGCATTAGAAAACATTAGTAGATTTCACTTAAGCATTAAGATCGAATTACTGAAGTCTCAAAATAGTGGAAAATACAACACAGCTATGAAAACCTTGCCTCAAAGGGGACCTCCAGAGGCCAGCTATCCAGCCTCCTGCTCAGAGCAGGGCCACCACCAAGACGAAATCAGGTGATCATGCTTTTGTCTAAGCCCTGCAAACCTCCTAGAAAGGATGCTCTACAGCCCTGCTGGGTGATGCTGCATCTCCCACTCCACTATCTGCAATCATTTCTCACTGCCACATCATCTGGTACTACTGAGAAGAGCTTGGCACCATCACCTCTGTAGTTCTCCTTTTCAAGTTACTGCAGACTGTTATTATCTCCCCTTACCCTCCTTTTTGCCTGAGAGCAGCAGCTCAATTCTCAACTTCTCCTCACAGGTCATGTAGTCAAAGACCCTAACCCACAAGTCCTAATCATCCAGCTGACCTTTCCAGTTTGAATGGGGAAGGACCCAAAACACAACAGTGTCCAAGTAACACTGAACCGAGGGGGGAATACCAACTTCTTCTGGCCATGCTTATCCTGCAGGTGCTGAAGGCACACTTCTAGTGCCCAGATCACTGAAGATGTTAAGCAATGTATATGCATAGTTGGATTGCATGTGTCAGACACCAACAGAAAGCATCAGCTTGTCGGACAGACGTGTTTTTTTCAGAGCACCTTACAGTTTGTGGTAAATTCTGCCTCTTTTCACTGTTTACCATTTTAATGCACATCGTTATAGCATGACATTTGGCAGGCACCTCTTCTATTTATTCTTAATTATGTCAGATATCAGCTTAAAACTTAAGCCTAAAGCAGAAGCATAGTATTTAATTAGGTTTATCCTATTACAATAACCAGTTCACCACAAAGATGGTCAGAAGCAAGCTGATTATAACTAGGATTTAGGAGAGATAGACAGTAAACTTATTTATCTGTTCCCATTATGTCTTTAAGTTTGGCCAAAGAATAAATTGACCACTGCTGTTTGTGACTTGAGTGGAGAAGCACTGTCAGCCAAACAAGGGGTCCTGGCTTAAATAGGAATAGGAATTAAAAGAGTGTTTAATACAAAGCCAGAACATACATTTGAATTGTTTCCTTTAGCACCAGACGATGAAGGACAATTGGCTTATGTCTGTTAAAAATTAGATTAAAACTCTGCTTCCACTTCAGGCAATAAGTGCATCAGGAAAAAGCTTCATGAAGAGCTAAGTGGCTTCTCAGATTCTTCCCTTGGCAAGGTGGTACAACATCATTCATCTAAGAAAGAAGATACTTCGCTTAATAATACCTTGTTCAAAAAAAAATATCATCAGCCCCCAAGGTCCTTTCCGTTCTGAAAGGAGTGAAGATAATGTAAAGTCTGCAATGAGGATGAGGACAACCATACACTAAGGATAAATTCAGAGTAGGTCTACCCTGCCTGTCACCAGCAGCTAGTCTGTGCCTGAGCTTTGTGACAGAAAAGAACTCTTATTAAAACAACATAAACCCCATGTGATAACACCTGCCATGCAGCAAAGTGCACTTAGTTCCTGTGCCATCCAAACCTTAGCTATAACACTACATAGACCTCCTCCTCACTTGCCTGAAATATCCCAATCACTTACAGCAACAAAAAGAACACTTTAGCCTTTTTAAAAAGTCTTACAAAACTTGATGCACCACTGATGTGATTTTACTTCACACTATTTTCCAAGACCACTGTTTAATAAGCACTGCTTCAGGGAGGTAGTTGCCTGCAAAAGGTAAGGTACCATGACAGTAGTAACTATAGTTTCACTATCCACAGACTTGTATACCTTTTGGAGTTGACTTCAACAAGTGCAATCTAGGTCTTGATACTGCTTTCAAAGGGACAGATCCTGAAGTACCATTGTGGCAGGCTTGTTTTGAAGGCCATTCCCCATTCTTGATGATGACTGTGGTGCTTGTAGCTGCAACAGAGAATAACAAAGAATTTGCTCTAGATGATATTTAGTTTGAGTAAAATTAAGTCCTAAACCAAGCTTGGTTTACGGGAAGTTGAAGTTACAGAAGTAGGAATAAAAATAATATGACCACCCCTGATAACTTCATTACAGACTGATAAACTGTAACAGATAAGCCTATAGCTGCTACAAACACTCCTCAGAACTAGACATACAGCTCTGAACTTTGCATAAGAGGGAGCTATATATTCAAGTATATTGACCAAGATACATAACTAGAAGTCTGAGCTCGCTGTACAAAGCAAACGCTGAACCCATTTCAGTTTGAGCCCAGAATGAGCATCATTTGTACACAAAGACTGGCCACAGACTTGACTGTAACAAAACAAATAAAACTCTGACAAACTTCCTCATGCAGCACCTTCCCCTGTTCTCACTGGAGCTGAGTCTGCTGTTTCAATGATATGGTGCACTCAGCACCAGCAGAGCCTGCACCTCTTCTGTCCTCCTTGTGGGGCACTAAAAAAAAAACAAAAAACAAAAAAACCAACCAACCAAACAAACAAAAAAAACCCCACAAACATGAGAGCCCTACTGCATTCATCAGCTACCAAACAAGTTTTAAGAAGGGTTTCTGTAGTCTCTGTTCATAACAGTGACCTCCTCAGTGACAGCAGCCTGCCCCTGAGAGCTTAAGTAATACATCAAAATACTCCCTGCAAAAAAAAGAGGCAGACAGACCCAAACTGGAAAATGCAGGGCATTAAGCAATTGCCACATCACATCAAAATCACATTTCCAACTAACAGGGCAGTCGCTGGGTATTTGAAAAGAACAAAAACAAACAAAAAAACAAACAAACAAAAAATTGTGGGTATTTGGCCCTGATCAACATAAGATGATTCAAAACCACTGTTTTAGTAAAAGCATGAGGACTGAAGCAGTCATTAATTTTTTCTGTAAAGCACTAAATTAAGGATTTTTGATCAGAGTTCACTGTGAGCAGGTAACAACTGCTTACAAACTTATGTGTTACTTTCTACTGAATCAGAAGCATGACACTGAAATAACACTTCCGGTAAGCAAGTACACTTCTGCTATAGGGCTACTTAGGGCACTGCTTTGTCCTGCTAGAAGCTCTAGAGTAAGCTAACCAGGCTGCATGCAGGAGGGGGAAAAAACAAACCAACCAACCACACCAAAAAAATAACACCCACCACCCCCACCCCACCCCCCTCAAACACACACCACATACAACCCCAAAATTAGCAAAGTTTGGTCGCTATATGATTCAGATATGGTTATTGACAGAATTAGGAGTAGCTACTGAAACCTTGATGAAAGAAACAGGTACAAAGTGTTCTCACCCCAGCTAAGATCTAAAGGGTTTAAAAACTAATTAAAAGGATTTCAGTGAAGTACTGACTGTACAGAAATGCAGCTCCAGCTCAATTACTAGGATTTGCTTTTTAACTTCTGAAACATTATTTTCTTTATATGCATTTTCTAATGCATTTCAAATTTGGATTCTTGTTCTTAACCTCAGAGTTTAAGCATTTCACTATGTTAAAACGACAGTATTTTCAGCTCAGCATTGAAGTCGAGAAGACTTCTCTGTTAAAAAATCATTTTTCAGTGTTCAAACTGACGGCTTGCATGCAAAACATGCTTTTATTAACAACAGCATTTCAAACTTCATGATTTCCAAACTTGTCAAACAGTAAGTCTTTTTAGAGAAAAGAATCATAAAACTGAAGGGCTTATTAGACAAAAAAACCCCCAATGCTGCTCCAGGAAATTACCAACCCAAGGACATCCCATAACAAAGAGCGGAGCTGTCACAGCAGGAGATATGCTCTCTTTTGTATTTTTTTTTCCTCTGCTAACACAAGGCAAACTCCTTAAGCAAAACAAGCCAAGCGACTTTGTCAATTTAATACTGTTGACAGGATCACAATAGCTTGTCACAAATTTCATGACATTAACAGCATAAGCCTCCTATCTTGATCTTTGTGTCCCACTAATCTAATAAAAACCATATAAAAATAAAAAACAAGAACAGCACTGCACTTAATATTAGAGTACAAAGCAAATTCATCAGTTCATTCGAATCTGTTTCAAAGTCAGGAAAAATTGACTTTGCTAACATACGAATTATATGCAACCTAAACTCATTATACTCACAAAACCTGACCATCAGATATAAATCTCATCGAGTGTAAGAAATTAAGATCACCTCACAGAAAATCAGCAATTCAAAATATTGCATACATTTAGCAACCTCCACAAAACAAAATACACACTTGAAAATAGAAATAAAAAGGAATACAACCTACTTCTTTTCCCAGTAAACGTGGCTAACAAAGGAATAATACAAAAGCTGTAAGATCCCACTACCAGCAATGTCAGTAAGGTAATATCATAGTGGCTTCCCGAGTCAGTCGGTGGTGTTAGTGTAGAATTGATGAAAATAATAGAAGAAAAATCAGTTTCTGTGCAACTGCGGAGTCCTCCTGGTATAGTCATTTAAAAAAGATCAAAGTAAGCTTAAACCCAAAGAGACTGCAGCCATGTTCATTCAACCTCTGATATTGCTCTTGCTTGCTCTTCGTGAATCGGAGTGGAAAAAATTGTAAGCTTGAAGGCAGTGGACAAAACAGATCAAACCAGCCAGCAAATCAGGCTAAGTAAGCAGTCATCTGTTCGGATACTTAATCTGAATATACTTCTTTGTTATGAAGCAATGACCCTTTCCTTTGTTATGTGAGGGAGTAAAACGAAGACAGGACAAAGCTGCTTAGGAATTCCAGATAGTCCTAAACCTGAACAGCAAAAGTCAACATGGCTGTCACAGTAACCGAACAAACCTGATTACAAAGGAACATGCCCTGCATATTTTATTACATATAATCTTATTCCTTTGAAGAATATGTTAGTTCTCAGTTTTTTTTAATGAAGGCACTACAGAGAAAAAAAGAACAAGAGGAAAATTTAGTTATAGAAGTATTCATACATATGCGCATACATAAACTATAGGCATATGCTAAATCACAGTTCTCTTTTTCAGTCCATTAAAGACAGATTTAAATAACATCTCGCACCAGAGAAAAGCCTTTGCCGAGTCTCCAAGATATAACAGATGATGTGACAGTAGCAGAATATTTGATGGTACTTATTTGAACACTTATAGCTGAGCGTTGAGTCACTGAGCATTATTTCCTTCATAATTTTGCCCTTACAACTCCTGTCACAGACTCTTTGTAGAGCTTCAAATCAAAGGAAATTCTGTTACTTCTCTCTCTAATTTTCATCAAGATGGATTTGGCTCAGTCATACACCAGTGCTTACAGTTACCTTCAAAATTATAAAAGTTTACCCATGCAAACTGCTTCTAAAAGCAGTTTCACTTACCTGCTTTTTATCTCATCTATACAGTTCGTCTTAAAAATCTGAAGGAAGATTATGATTTATTTCAAAAAGAACATTTGATATCAAAAACCTGTTAAATGCTGCTCTAAATATTATAATAGGTCATATTATATGATTGACATTCAACATTGTTCAAACTTACTTCTTATTATATTATATATAAAAACAAGGAAACTTTTGCTCAAGACAACCCGCTAGTTTTGTACTGTTTCAGGATGGAAGAGCAGCTGTACTGAAACCTCTACTCATCCAAAGAGGTTCCAAGGCTTAAAGCTCCTTCAGACTGCATGTCTTAAGAAGGAAAGTTGTAAGTTAAGGGGCAAAAAGAGTAAGACCTAGAACTAGTAAGTAGTACACTGAGAATTGACACACACCAGGGACAGCTCCCTCCCAGGGGATGTTTTTTCAACAAGCACTGGATGCTATCAGTTAAAACCCATAACCCTGACAGATACTTACAATTACTGCTGAAAAGACTTCGCTCACTCTGAGTGCTGCTGACTGATGAGATGCTAGGTGTTCTTTCAAGCACTGATCTTTTGACAGGCACTTTGGACTTGGTGAGTGAGTTACTGGAGCTGTCCCAGGAGGAGGCTGGAGAATTTTTCACCACGGCATGCTTCTCTCCTGTTGAAGATCCTATACTTATGAATGTTGGGGAGGGGAGGAATGGGACAGAGACAGTGGGAAGAGGAAAGAGAGGAAAGAACAAATGGAGCTGGAAAGAAACTTCAACAATTGCTTCTTCTACATATACATCTACAAGTGTATTTACACATTAAAAACACATATAAAAAGGCTTAATCTGCCTCATATTGACATGGTAAAAAATGTTAATAAAAAAAACCAAACCAACCAAACAAAAAAAGTTCAAAGGATTTAAGGAATCCTGTTTTACCTGCATATTGACCTGAAGAACAAATCAAGAGCTTTTCAGACTGGCCTTCAAGGCAGACATGTGCATGCACAAAAAAAATCTGTCTTGCATTCTCCTACCTCTGTGTATTACAGTTAGCTCTACTGGCAATCCCATAAAAATATAACCTCCAGCTCAAAGACATCCAAGAAGGATCATTTTGTTTGTTCCCTTCACCCAAAAATATATTGCTCCCCTACTCCTTCCACTGGACAGAGCACTCTTATTAACAGACAGTATCCTTCCAAGAACGAGCACTGCAAAAAAGTATCAAATTGTGCTGTACTTGCATAACATACCAAAAACTGACTAGTTCTGCAGAACTAGTTAAACAGCACTCCCCAGAATCAAGTTCTTAATGGCCAACTGGTGCAGACATTTTTGCATTAATTGCTGTTCTCATCTGAGCTTGCTGAACACAAACACCCAATAGCTGTTAATCAAATAGGAAGAGTATCTATATAGGAGACAGATGTCCCACCTTCAGATGGGAGCTTAATCTTGTACCACTAACAAAGCAAGTATGCTTTCTACAAGATAATTTTTAGTTTAGTTAAATGAAGCTTTTTGTTTGCTTTTTAAAAGCATGCACCAAGATTACAACTACAACAGCCCAAAGGAAGTTACATTCACACAGACTTGTTTTGCCTGCACTGAGTTCACTCCTGTCAGCTCTAACATCAAGATCTTTATACAAACCTCTGAATAACTATGGAAGAGGTTTTCATTTTTACACACACACACACACAAAAGATACGGAAGATAGACTTACATTAAAAAGAAAAAGTTATTGTAACAAATACAATTTTACAAAGCATCTTAACTACTGAAGTCATTTCCAAGTCTGACAGACATAGTTTGTCTTACTTGCAAAGAGACAACTACAGTGTTTCAGATTTTACTTCAATTTCTGTTTAAAGGGAATATACTCTTGTCACTATAAACCGCATTTCACTTTTGCTTAAGTTGTGTGACTGTTGAAATACGACAAAGCTAGCTAGTAATTCCACTTCATTCAACAGCAGCTTTGCTGCAGGATCTCCACTCTTAAATACCAATGACCAAGAAACAGTCAATTTGCACTAAGACTAAAAATGCTCGACATTAAGGGGATTGCATTAAATTTTAGGCGAGAAAACCACTAACGCTCAATGTCTGCTTTTCAACAGTAGGTGGTGTGACAGCATTAGGTAACTTCTCTCAAACCATCCTGTATCAAGTACGCATGAACAGCACTAAGAAAGGAAGGTATGTTCAAGCTCTTTCTCTCAGTTCAGATCAACTCAATAGAGAAACACTACATACAACATATATTAAACATGAATTAGTATATCATGTAATACTGCTTACTAAGTATAATACACAAGCTTCAGTGAGTCATTAAACATGCTTTATGTCAGCCTTCTCTTCGGAGATGAACTTGCTACTTGGTTGGCATTACTATGCAGAACTGTCATTCTGTACATGGCTTTACTACAGCCCAGTATTAAATCTCAGACAAAATTATCACAAACAATTCTAAAATATGGATAAGTTACTGCAAAGGACACTTGAATATATCCAACTCCCTTAAGAGCACCTAGCTTTTGTTATGCTATGAGAACACCACAAACCACAAGCTCACACTTACTAGAAACACCTCTGAAGCACAGCACTGCAGACAACAGATCTGAAATAATTTCTTTTTGGAAACAACAACAAAAAAATATCTATTACATATGAACTTCATAAAAAAGATCTGAGAGCTTTATAAAGCTTCCCCTGTTGTTTGCTAAAACCTTGTTTCATTAATGGATCAGCATATAGTAAAAGTAATTAATTCAGACCAGTCAGAAATTCCTTTTCTAAATAGGCTCTGAGCAGAAGTGTGCAAAAACCAAAAAACTCCATCCCCTCCAACACAAACAAAATACCCCCAAAACTAAAAAAAAACCACCCCAAAAACAACAAAAAGCCCCAAACAAACAAAAAAACCACCCCAAAAACCCAACCCCCCCCCCAAAAACCCCCCAAAACACACCACAAAACAAGCAAGCAAAAAAACCCCACACAAGCCACCAAAACCAACACCCACAAAACACACCCACTGCATGGTAAGTTTGTATTATTTCGTAAGTTAAATGTTTACATTTCAAAAGGCATCTAAAGGAACAACTGCACCTTATCAGCTGCATTTCATTGTTTGAATATGAGGGTAAGCATGCTTGATTGCTATTGTGCTGGATTCGTTCAGAGGTACAGAAACAAAAATCCCATTTTTTTCACAGTAGTTACCCCTCAAGTAGGGTCAAGGCAAGCATGTAAAAATGCTCGATCTTTTTTTGAACAGCATGTTCCCTATATATGATTTGCAGCCAGCCCAGCTTCTCTGCAGACACAAACACGTCAGTACTCTACATCAGCTGCCAACATAAAACCATTCACTAAGCACAGCAAGCTCAAGGATGTCCAGTTTCCGTCACACATCAAACAGATGGCCTTTGCTCTTTTCTTTGCTCTTAAACTGCTCAGTGCTTTCCTATAAGGCTTCTATTAAAGCCATTACTCAAGCACTCAAATACATTTTTCAAAAGCTCAGCTTGAGGGAGGCACAAGATCATTAAGCAACTACTCTAGGTGTTATTTCAAATAACAACAATGCTTTCACAAATTATTTTTATAAGTCCCAGTCCCTAGGAAAGTAGTCACACAATTAAATGCAAAGGCTTTGATGACAGAAGCAGGAAGGTGTGGTATATAAACAAAAGTAATGGAAACAAGCACAAAAGGAGGATATATAGTGAACCATTATGATAAAGACAACAAGCAATAGCATTAAACTAACAGGCTTTCATCAGTTATTTAATCTAGTCACTGAAGTGAAATACTAGAAATATCACATTCCTTTACTGTGAAGTAATAAGTTGGCAATTCTTTAGAAAAGAAGTCTCTATGCAATAACTACGTTACTTCAAGCACGCTGAAATATTTCTTGCATTGGAATGAAAGTAAGCACAGAACAAAGCTCATTTTTCAAGAAGCTCTGAAGTCAGATTTCATATCCTTACTCAATCATTCTCTCACACTGGTGGTTATTGTCAAGAATAAATTAAGGCTTCCTTTAAATAGCACAGGAAAAAAAAATTCAAATTGAAAGAATAAACCTGCAAGTAGCAGTGAACTCGGGACTTTGCTGGCACCAGTAGATTGTAAAGTTGAATATGTGTTCACCAATTCTGAGATTCAGCATCCACCATTTCAAACCATAATGACACCTTTCACATCTAGAACTGAGCACAGAACAACAGCCATTCACAGAGCTATACAACACCTGGAAATTAATGGTTGGATGCCTTTCCCAAACAGAAGCTGAAGGCAGACTATGTGCAACAGGAGTCCTTGGAAGGCTGCTTCTTGTTGTTGCTGGTTTTGTTTAATCCTAAACCCATCAGATTTGGTTTGGCCTTTCATTGCCTTATCTCTTGAATATGTTCAATTTCAGATTTTCATCTTATGCTTTTGTAATTTTCCCTGCATGTTTGAAAATCCATAGGGCTCTATTTCAGAAGTGTTAAACTTCTTAGCTTCTAAAAAGAAATAATTTTATGTATGATGAAAAAGCCTACAGTAGAAGGTCATTTAAAGCAAGGGAGTAAAACTTCAGGACAACGTGCTACTTTTTGGCACCTTTTGAAGGGAGCAAGTAAATTATGGAAAGACAAACTGGACTCTGGTATTGTTTCCAGCAGACTGATCTTAACATTGTTGTAAAGAGCATTTATGGTTGCTATTTTGAGCCCTGTAAAGCAGCAGCAATACTAACAGATTTCTGATGCCTGCAAGCTCCCCTGGTTGCCTGATTTGTTAGCAGTATACTATATTATGCTACATATACATCAGTGTTCCTTCGAGGAACAAGACTGGTTACAACACTTTTCATAATTCTACTGAAGATCTACAGATAATCTCTTCCTAGTTATCTCTCCCTTTTAAAGTCTCAAATTACTACCAAAATTACCAAAGAAAAGGCAAGACGCAGTTATGTTGCTAGTAACACCTCATTATTAAACATAAGATTCCCTGTCTTTATCCATTTTTAAGTTACTACTGGGTCATGAAATATTTACATGAGAGATTTTTATTTGTTTGGGGGATAACAGCTGAGCAGAACACAGTTTACATATTAAGGCAAGACAAAATTCCCCATCTGATGCAGATATCCACAGTATTGCTCCCATTCACCTACAATCCTTAAGAAACTGCTTCTCTTTGGCACCAGTAAGAAGGAACCAGCAGCAAGCTAGTGTCAGAAACATAAATGGGCTGCCAGCAGCCATGTGGCTAGGTATTCACATGTTCCTTCTCCTGCAGTTCAATATTCTCAGACTAGAACAGGAAAACTGATCAACAGTGCTACAGAGCATTACATTAGCAGTTAACAAGAACCAAACCAATCCTTTTCATTCTCTCAAATGCTCCCACTGTCAGAAGAGTGACTGGAGTGTTTTCAGTTATGGAGAGCAAAGGACAGAATGACATTCATGTACATCTACTGTTAAATTTCAATTTTTTCCCCTTCCTATTTGGTGCAGTTTTGAAACGTGGCAGACTTCCTCCCAGTTAAACCCTTCCACAATCAGATAGACTCCTCCTTTCCCCATTTTCCCTCAGGCTCAACTCCTTGCACATGATCACTCCAGCACCTCGAAATAACTCTTCTCCTCCCTGGCCTCAAGTCTGAACACTTGTGTACTCCTTCCTCTAGCTCCAACACTGTCTGCCATCATGCTGCCTGCTGGATGTACTCAGTTTTAGATTTTTCCATTTGTAGGCTGAACCCGAGCAGCCCCTCCAGAGACCATGTCTGCACAGTCACACTGTCATCTCCTATGACCCTAGGCAGAGCCAGCCTCCAGACAGCACGTAGTTTTACACCAGCTTCCCGGGGAGAGCTGCACAGTGGCAGCAAAGCTTGCTCACTCCAGCTTTCCCAGGAGAGTCATAAGCACTTTGCATCCTGATTTAAGCCAACTCAAGCTCTAGCTTTAGCAAAGCTATTGGAAAGTTCTGTCTAAGAAAAGCGGGCACAAGAAGTAGTTAATTGAACATACCCCAAGGAAAACTGAGGCAAGACCACCGAACATATCCAATTATGCTTTCCATTATTGTTCAGCTTTTCATACCACACACCCTTTCATGTTATGCACTGAGAATTTTTTGATACTTAGCAGCTTTTATATCCACATTATCTATAAATATTTTGTTTTCTGTTGTATGAGTTTATGCATTCCTTGCATTAAGAAGAAACCTCACTGTAGCAAAAGATAAACCCAATTTTCTGCAGGACTCCTATTTCTCTCTCGCTTTACCTTTACACTGGTAGAATTCAGAACTAACCAGTACAAGTGAAGAGTTACTTGAAGACACATCAGCATGTCCTTGCAAGTAAATGACTAGGTACCAAGAAATTTCCCTCCAGGGAAGTGGTGCACACCTCACTCCTAAAGGATATTCTTATAGATGCATCCACATTTCTGACAGCACTGGTATGTCAACTGTTAGTATCAGCCTCTGCAGGTATGATCACGCTTCTTGCTACAGGTATTAAAACCACGATGGGGTTAGTCACAAATTACCTGTGAAAAGTACAGGAACATATGTCAAAACTTTAATTCCCTAAGTATGGTTACTCTTGGCACCAGAAACAAAGCTGATAGGATGAAATGATCCCTTCTGGTAGCTGGAAGTCAATAGAATGCTGGAAATACTGTAGACTTTGGAATAATGATAATTTCAATTAATCTTGAAATGTTTCTACCTCCCCCCATTCCCTAAAAACTCAAGAGGGCACCACCCAAGGATACCAAACCAGAGATGAATCAATCAACTTGCTTTGAAATCATTCATTGTAACAAATCTCCAATTATCTTTCCACTTTTACTCATTTCTCATGGTTAGTTTGAATCATAAAGCTCAAGAGGACATAGTTTATTCCAAATGGGTGCATTTATGCTGAACCCTATGTAAGGCTTGCAAAACATTAACAGTATCCCTCCCATGGTGATAGCTCCCTGTTAATGAAAAGCAACAAGAGGCGTCAAAGTTATAGCAAGTTTTTCTATTAGAGTATGTAGCCAAAGCTAAAAGCAAACTAGGAATAATTTAGATTACATCATTGTAGGTCTCTTTTCTGGCTTCAAATTGTGAATTGAGCATTCTGGACCTGAGTGAGCAACACCTGGGAAAGAGGCTTAGAGGCCAATACTTGACACCTGGATATACATTGCTTCAGGCAGCTTCCAGCAAACAATTCAGTTGAGGTTGTCCAGGAAGTAAGAGCAAAGCGGAGTGGAAACATTACCAAGGAAATCCCACTCGAGCACATCAGAGAGGGGGTGACATGCAAGGTTCCTAAGGCCTCATTACTTAAGTTGCTTTCTGAACTCTCACAAACTGATCGGCTGGATAAAAGTCCTTTCAGATACACTGGGTAAGTTTTCTCCCACTTTATACTGCAAATTAAGAGAGAATTAGTTATGAGATACACAGCCTCCATGCAATGGAGCTCTCTGTATGAAGATAACCAAAGAGGGATGATAGACAAGCTTTGTGTCATACTATAGAGTATAGACCTTATGCTCCATGGAGACCCATTTACTGGTTTCCTTGTTCTTAAATCTCTGAAGGGAAATATGGGAGTTTTAAGTTCACTTTTAACACAAGCTTTAATTATGGTAATGAAACCCTACATATGTATTGAAGAAAGGGAAAAAAATGAGCAAGTCAGATGGATTTAGAAGGACAAAGATAGATTTTGGCTAAATTAGTGTATGAGGAACCTACTTTTAGGAACCATAAAAGAAGGTGTATGCTCAAAAAAAAAAAATGCATAAAAAGACTGGTTTAAACTCAATTGTAAGCTTTATTTGTAGACCCTGGTGCATTTCACATTTGTTCACAAGAAACTATATGAATGTCCTTATGAGTGAATCTCCACTCTAGCATTTTGAGAAAAGTACTGGTTGTTTCAGGCCAGAAACTGGGAGCTACATTTGCCTTTTAAAATACTTTGCTTCCTCTTGGCAGAATGTCAATCCAACTTTAAAAAGTCACATGGTAGACAGCAGGAATGATACAAGCTAAAAAGTGATTTGCAGTAACCATGTTTGATTTAGCTCCTGGTTCAGTGTCACAACAGACTCAAAGGTTGTGGGAATGCTTACTGGAACCAAATCAATTGGTTCTACTTCACTAGTATTATGAAATGCTATACTAAAAAGTTCTGCATTACCAAGTTTATGTAAGTTTCCAGCTGAATGAAAACCTATTGAAACCATTTAGTTTAAATTTTCCATCTGAAAAACCTTTCTTTGTGCAATAAACAGCAACAACAGTCAATAATGAACACAGACTTAATCTGTCACAGCCTGTTCTGGTTTTAACTTTGGAAGCTTCTCTGAGCTACACATTTAAGTGTAAATCAAGCCAAAATTCAACCAAAGGAATTTAGCAATTACGAACTAATGAGCAAATCAGTATTGCAATGAAATCACTAACCTGCTGTGACCTTATGCAGCTTAAATGTATTTCCTATAGCATATGGGGAATTATTTCTCCTGTGCTTCATTCAGTGAGTTGCAGAACATCAGAGAAGTCCGTCAGTATGATCAACTTTTCCCCAGGGCTGCTCTCTATCACTCCAACCCCCAAGTCTGTATTGATAATAAGGATTGCTCTGACTCTTGTCGGAACTTGTTTAATTTCATGAGGTTCAACTGGGCACATTCTCCAGCTTGTCCAGGTCCCTCCGGTATACAGAATGTACCATTCAGCTTGCAAACGTGATGGTGCACTTGATCCCCACTCTCTGTATCAATGATGAAGATATTAAACAGTACTGGTCCCAGTATGGACCTCTGAAGGACACCACTGGTCACTGATCTCCATCTGGACATTGAGCCATTGACCACTACCCTCTGGATGTGGCCATCCAGCCAATTCCTTATCCACTGAACAGTCTACCCATTGAATCCATACCTCTCCAACTTGGTGAGAAGGATGTTGTGGGGTATCATGTCAAAGGCCCCACAGAAGTCCAGATAGATCACATCCACTGCTCTTTCCTTGTCCACTGATGTAGTGACTCCATTGTAGAGAGCAACTAGGTTGGTCAGGCAGGACTTGCCCTTAGTGAAGCCATGCTGCTTGTCTCTGATCACCTCCCTGTCCTCCACATGCCTTATGAGAGCTTCTAGGAGAGTCTGCTCCGTGATCTTTCCAGGCACAGAGATGAGGCTGACTAGTCAGGAGTTTACGTGTAGGTAGGTTGCAGACAGCAATATGAGAAAAAGGCAGTGGTGGACATTTACATTTCTAGATCTAAAATAAATCATCATATCCCTGCTATGCTGTTGAAACACAAATCAAACAACTTCCTGTGGCTCAAACTGCCATAGTGCTTCTGTCCCACTGCATGGGTGGTAACATGTGGTTGCTGGGGCAGGCTGACAGTAGAACAACTTGGAGTGATGTTCCATGGGACCACACCAAAGCTCCTTGGCTTCTCTAGTCCCCTTCCACTCCTTCTTTCAAGTGACAGAAAGACATGACTCTTCCCAAACCATAATACCTCAACTATTAGCAGGCTATTACTCCTCCACAGTGGTTATATACTTTCAATTAGAAGGCTGTGTGCATTTGCTGGGAACAAAAACAAGAGTGGCTTTCATTCTGGGACTAGTTCAAAGTCCTGAACCGGGACTCCAAAATTACACACGCCTTCCACAGTATAAACCAGATAGCTCAAACACCTTATTCTGTGTCTTGAGTTCTAATAAGTGTTTTCACCAATAGAAAGCTACCATAGCAAAAGGCACACTGCCTGCCATCTAGTACTACAGAAGTCTATGTGCACCATCATGGAACACTTATCTGTAGAGAATTAAGATTTTTGGTTGAGAATGAGTATGTGACTACAGGTTTTCCTCTCTTACAGAGAAATGGAGACAAATAGTTACAGATATCATGCTGAGGTGTCTGGCAACTCTGACCTGATTTCTAGGTTTGCTACAGAAATAGGACTTGGGCATTTCACAAACCACTCTGTTACAGTGAATCTAATCAGGCTTACCTTTTACAGAAGCGATTTCTAATTCGGAAAAAACCTCAAAAGTTCCAGCCAAGATACAGCAATACTGGTGACAAGCAGTCAGCAACCATTTTGGAATAAATAAAAAAAGCTACTTTTAGCTTAACATGCTCTGCAAATGACCTCACAAAAATATAATGCTTGAGATAAGAGTCCTCCTCCTCCGCTGTTGCTTATTTGGGACAAGACCAGGGAATTTCCTTAGAACACATGCTTCCTAGTGGATTAATGCATTACTACTGAAAACTTAAGAGTTTATATTTAAGAGTAGAAAAAAAAAACCCCAACCAATATCTCAATTCCTGCCAAGTTGCAAGGATCTTATAAATACTGTCTTATAGAAGGCGTTTTTTTCTTTTATTTCTTGGTTGTAGGGAAGTTTCATGCTTCCCAACTCAAAATGACAGTGCATGATAGAATCCACTGCTCACAAGCTCTTGATTATTCTGGGAATTATACATTTTGGACAGATGGACTGCTTCTTTCCCTCAAAATACATGCAAGAGATGACACAGCTCTTGTACAGAGCATTTAAAAGACTCACTACACTAATTTGTCTTCCTTCCCAAGAATCTAAATAGGGCCAGCAACTGGTTAATAATTAGCAGCATTTATGTTAGCACCTCAGGAAGCAACGAGGTCATTAGGATTTGGACATTTTTAAGACTTGGCTTGATAAATACCTGAACAATCTAGTCTGAATTCAGTGCTGACCCAGTTACAAGCGGGGAGGCGGGGCTGGACTAGGTGACCTTCACAAGTCCTTTCCATCCCGGATTTAGCTAGTCTGTCTGTAGTCTGCAGAAATCTCGAGAGCAAACAACTGTACAGCTACTGAGTTATTTACCTGTGCTGCTAGAATTATATTGAGGCACAAGTCACTCCTACCTTTCACCATCCTTGCTTCTCCCACCCTGTATCCCATCCTCTGCATCCATTCTATGTTTACCAGGGACTAATGTTTAAGAATTCCTTTAGGAAGAAGAAACTCTATCTTCTAACAGGTCTTTCCTAAGAAAGAAAAAGAACCCATCTTTTCACATGCAGCATTAAAGTTCCAGTCTCATCTGATCATAGCACAAGTCTGAAGTGTTGAGGTGCTACTTCATGCAAGGTATTCTACTGACTACTGTAACTTTAACGTACAGTGAGTTCAGGAGTGAGAGGTTTAGCTGCAGAAACTTGGGAGAGTAAAAGTTATTTTCAACAGCAAATGGCTTCTGCTTCTGAAAGTGTATCTGATTTTTTTTTTTTTTTTTTTTAATGAAGGGAAGAAGTTAGTCCTATAACTTGGTCATGCTTACATTTATTTCTAGTGATGGTGTCATAAATCTGCTCTGGATTAATAATCTAAGGGACAAATATACATCTATATCTCAGTTCTTCCAAGACCATAATTAAAGATAGGAAAGCTCTAAATTGGTATTTAGAGAGGTGACGAACCTCCCAAGAAATTGATGGCTTACAGGTAGTGTCAAGGGTATCTAGTTCACTGAGCAAGTCTCTCACATTAACAAGACTCAAATCAGAGGACAGCCCATATCCATTTTCTTTGAGGGACGCACGCCACGAAGGACTCAATACAGATTTTATCACGCTTCACCACCTGTATATAATTAAGAAGAGTATTTTGAACTGTTTTATAATCTTAGATTGAGTGGGTTAAAAAAAGAGAACAGGTTTTACAAGGTATATCTGGGTGTGCACACTTTCCAAATTACAGTGTATCGCAGCCTAGTCATTTATAGCCAGGCTATCTTTGCCATTAGCTATATTGCTACACTTGGTTTAAAAAAAAAAAAAGCATATAACCTATATGAGCATTTCTGAATCTCTAAAATACAATTAAGGAATGCAGTTTCCAGTCACCAGATTTAAACAGCAGCCCACAGACTAGATGCAAGATTCCCCCCCTGCCCTTGGTATTAACCAGTCTGAGCTTAATTAGCTGCTCAAGCAGTAGTCTCTCCTTCAACTATGTTCTCCCTTTTCTAGGAAGTATATACTTGTCCTAAAATTAGGTTGAACAAAATATGTTATGTCCTGAAAAAAGGGCTCATTCCCACTGCGATAACATACAGTTGCTTATCATGAATGCTTTGTACCTGGGCTCTGTATTCTCTCCTCTTCCCTTTTACATCTTTGGAGTAATTTTAGTTGTAATTCTACAAAGTACTGTTATGTAATCAAACTGTAAATAAAAACTAAATATTGTTTCTACTAAGAGCACCACACTCTCAAACAGATTACTTACAAAATGAAATTTTACAATGATGAGGTGTAATCTGTCTTCCCCCACTCCCCCCAACAGCAATTTGCTATTTAGCTAGAATCATATTCAGCACCAAAAATACAGTTCTGTACCATCAACCTCAAATTTCTGTCAATGTACATTAAATATGATACCTTAATTTTAAGAAACTAGTGAAGTAGTAGCATTCCAGTGAAAAATTCTCTTACCAGAGCTTGATGACAAGACAGGTCCTTTGTGAGAAGGTGATTTAATTATGCTGGTAGTTTTATTTTCACATCCTCTCTTCAAGGGCAACACAGATGGCATCATTTTAACCTTGGGAGCTGTTACACTTCGAAGTGTGACTGGGCCTTTCTTCGGTGTGCCTTTCCCCTGTGTTGTTCCATCTTTCAAGGAAGGCATCTGCTTTTTTTTTTTTTAGGAAAAGGAAAAAATAGAAAACCACAACACAAAAACCCCTCACACACCACCACTGTGAGAAGCTGAACATCTCCCTTTCCAGCATTGGTAATGAAATGCAGGTAAGGGATATGCTTAGATGTTGACTGTCACACTGTCCACATCTGCAGTTCAGAACATCCAGAATCATCTCCTGAATGGCCTCCAGCAACACAGAAGTATTAGTTTGAGGCTAATCACTGGTAATGACAAACACACTAAAAGAGGTTACAGAGGTCATTTTACATCAGAACTTCTTCCTCCCCAAACTCTAATTAAGCCATTCAATTACATGACTGCACCTAATCTCAAGATGAATTCTTTACCAAGCAACTACACAAGTTAATGCACTGAGAAGTTAGTACTGTACTACCTGAAACGTCACAGCCCTTAAAATAAGTTTGGTCATCTAGATCTTCTATTACAGCACAGGAACAGTTTAAAATCTTTCAAATTCAGATGCCACAAATAAAACAAATTCAGGACTGGACCCAGGACAGGTTTAAAATAACCTTAAAATAAAAGGTAGCACTCTACCTTTCACACAAAATTCTTGCTCCAGTTTATATAGGCACTAATACATGACCACTTCTGCTGTAAAGTTAAGCCTGTAAAGGTAAACTCATAAGAATGTAGAGCTCTTCATAGAGCTTTACTGTGACTCAAACTGATACGAATGGTTTGGTCACATTAATGCACTTTCCACTTTCAACTCCGATCCTCAACTTCATTTTCAGAAGTTAAGCTGTACTTTTCAGAAGATCATTTAAATTTAGTTGTGCAGATTGATCTACTACATATTTTACAGAATTTGCTCTATTGATTTTCCAGATACCAACAGAACAATTAGTATCATGGAGGCTTCCATCTTGGCAAGAGTGTGAATTAAAAGCATTATCTTGAGCCATTAGCACCAAAAGGAAGGAATGAAGTAGAATCAAATCTCTAAAAGACTTTAAAATCAAAATAGACCATCTTTGCTTTCATGTTCATTTAGGTTTTCAAGTTAAAATATTTATTATAATAAATAACATTAATTTCTTCTGCAATGTTTCAAAAATGGATAGCTGTTTCTCTTTTACCTAAAGTAGCTTCCTCCATATACTGAGCTTTACTGGTGTTTTTCTAGCAAATCAGTAAAGCCTGACAAATGTTCAGAAAACCCCAGTTTTACCTATAACATTTGCTGCCTCCACCCATTTAACATAAGCTGTTTAACCTGCAAGTGAACAACAGGAGGGACTCCATACAGCAACAAGAATCCAACTCTGTGTCCCTACCATGCCTCCTGAGAGCCTGGTCAACCCAACCCTGAAGCTCTTCCCTTCTTTTCCAACGTTCCTCTTTTTTTAACCTTTAGAGTATTTGAAAGCAGCACGTTTCTCCTGACAGGCAGCTAGCTCATCTGAAAATATTTCCCAACCAACCAGTGCACGCATACCTCCCGGCCAGGAAGTTTGCACCTTCCAGCTGGCTGACAGCCCAAAACCAGGTATATGCCCTCTGCATGAGAAATATTTTCTGGCTACTTTTAACTATTCTACTGAGTCCTGGTTATACTTCAAATAAACAAACTCCCAAATTATTAAAATCAGACAGTTAAGATATTAAAAATAAAACACCTGACCAACTTGTTGGTCTTCAGGATTTATGTGACTTAATATTATATTTAATATACCCACAACATTTCTGTAAGTAAATTTTCAAAGAGCAATTTAGTTCTAAACTGTGTTTTGAAAGAGAATAAAAATACTGAAAACAGCAATTTGTCTCTAATGTTTATGTAAATTTTTAGCATCACTAGAATTACGTTGATAAAAGTGCCTATTAAAAGCTACAAGCTACTTTTAGAACAACCTCATCAGGTTATGCTATGCTATTTTATCAGTTTGATTAAATTCAGACATTGGCTTTTATTAGAAATCTTACCAACTTCATTGTCTTGGAAGGACTTTGCCAAAAACTTTTTATACTTTTTACTTTATATAAGATGAAGGCTGAAGACACTAAATTGCACTTGAGGCCAAGTGCAACCAGTTTGAAAAATGGTGTTTCTTCACTCCCTTTATTAGGGAGGGACTTAACTTCAGAAATCAACACTACGCTTACATTTGTAGACACAAAACCCATTCCACCATTTCCATTCAGCACTGTGCAATGCAGAATTCCCTTTTTCCAAATGTACAAACTATGTTAAAAAACCAAACAAACCAAACACACACACAAACAAACAAAACAGCTTACCAAATGAACAGAGTGCAGGTCAAACGTTTTATTTGCCACGTCTTTTAACAAGGTTTCTTCCAGAAGAATTTCTGTGTTGCTGCTTTGCTCTTTTTCACCTCCAGCTGAGTAGATGTTTTGAGCAGACAGCTGCGTTAAAGAGTTTGAACTTTCCATTTTATCATTCAGCATCTCTTTGGAGTTCACTACACATGTTGGAAGTGCAGCAGAAACAGAGGAGCATGTTGAATGAGTAGAGCTGGCTTTGCCAATGTCTTCCGGATTCCGCTTTAATGCAGGTGTCTTTGAAGCCTTGTGGGAAGCATTTCTGGGATGTGTTGTGGCATGTAGGACTTGGCTAGTGAAAAGGTGTTTGTTAATGTGTAGCTTATTGGGCTTACTCACAGGCAATTCCACTTTAGTATCTTTAGCTACATCTATTTTCTTTTTCAGGACTTTTGCAGAAGGGGACAATTGCCTCGGGGAAGCAACCAGTGGAGATGAAGTCACTGCTGATAGTTGGGAGGACTGGGGAGACTGTTTTAATGCTGCACTGTCTCTTGACTGTAGCACAGGTCTAGACATAACCTTTGGTTTAATGTTTTTGAAATTAGGTTTGGGAAAACTAACAATCTCAGATTTCTTTGCTTTGGTTATTGTTGAAACAATAGGAGACCTGCCCGCTGGTTTTCCTGAAGTTTGACCTGAACTAGCTTTAAGCAAAGGCCTTTTATTACACCCTCCCATAAACACCTCATTTGGTCTTCGTTTAGGAGACCTGTCTCCAAGTTCTGCCAAAGCTGAAACAGAAAAAGTTGTATTTTTTGACTGCTCTTTAGGGGTTGAAGTACATAGAGCAGAATCACTTTCATCAGCCATAGGACTGAAGACCACAAAAGTTGCTTCACATTTCAGGTCAGGCACAACAGTCCTCTTTAATTTTGGTACACTGCAAGATACAAAAGAGGTGCTGTGCATATCCTGAAGAGCAGCATTTCCACAGATACTTTGTTCTTTGGTTAAGGGTTCACTGGTTTTCTTAGATACTTGTTCTCCATCCATTTTATCTACTGGAAGAAAGTGCACAGTATTTACTGGACTATCCAAGTATGTTTCAGCCTTTGAATACCCAGTTTCATCATAGTCAGGGTTATCCTTCAAGGACTTCACTTGGCCATCTTCATTAATATTAATGCATGGCGATAGTGTATCTCGCCTAGAAGGATCTATACATCCAGCAGCTAGTTTTACAGACTGTGCTTCTGTTTCCTGTGATTCTTTATCAGTCTTGTTAGTGTTTTCTAGATAGTGTCCGACATCTGCAGAGGCAGGATGATGTACTTCAAGTCCTGAATAAGCATCTGGGATTTCTGAAGCCACTATCACCGAGGAGAAATTAAGTGCTCTCTCTGACATGGCTTTATCAAATTTCTCTCTCATACATTCTTCAGAAAAGACTGGTGTTTCCCTCGGATGCACATCATCATTTTGATCAGTTCCCTGAGTTTCACCTAGAACTTTAGTAACATCCAATGTACTTGAGTGGCAGCATGCCTTGTCATTTATCAAGGACTGCATGTTCTGCTCTGAAGCAGGCGCTAATACATGGTTAGAGTCAATCTGACGGTAAGGCACTGAATGTTTGATATTCTGATTTTGCATTTTTGCCATAGCAACGTTACCTTTCAGTAAGTTTGTTTCTTTCAATTCACAGTTCAAAGGGTACACACATGTCTGTTCAGTCATGGCAGACTTGCAGGCAGCATCTGCACCTCCCAACAGAGCTCCTGTGCAGTTGTATTTAGCAGGTGTCTTCTGCAGATTAAGTGCTTCAATACACTGTTGCTTTAAAAGAATACTTCCAAAGTCACACTTAGTCTCAAGAACAGTATCATCTTCATGATCAGCAACTATATTTTGGTGAGCTGAATTATCATGTATCTTAGTGGCACAATTCTCGGAAGGTGTAGCTCTGTCACATGCGTAGCTATTTCCATTTTCATCCCTTATAAGAAAAGAAGACTTCAAGCCATTCTTTGCTTTGTCATCTGAATCTTCAACATTCATTTTGAAGGCTAAATTTTAAACTGTTTTCATATTTTACTTATTTAAAACACCAGAGAATGCAGATTCTTCTGAACTTTGCAGAAAAAACCCCAAGAAAACAGCTTTTCCCTGGAACATATCAACTGTTCTGAAAGGTATTTAAAAGGTTGCTCTTTATTTTCATGTTTCCCAAGAGGACTCAGAAGTTCTGGAATAAAAAAAAAAATTAAAAACAATTAGCAAAACCAGGATTTTAAGACAGTAAACATTCTTAATTCATTGAGTCAAGTGTAGCCATTTTTACCAATTTCCTTAAGCAACACTGGCTTTTGCAACAAAGCTGTCCATGCATTCTTACCTTCAAAACCCATTTCTGCTTCCCTGACTGCCAAGCTACTTCTGAACCCTTTGGTCAGTTGCAACTGAGTGTGACTTTAGAGTTGCATTCTCAGGTAGTTGGCTTGCTTGACTTACATGCAAAGGAACAACCCAAAAATATTTGGCTCCTCAACAAGAATAAGGTATCCAAAGGATTACGTATTAGAATGAACCATCACTTTTCCCTCTTCCAATAGCAGGTACCCAACAAAGGGGCACGGATCCTGACACAGTGTGTAGTCAAGCTATAAAGCTTCTTTCTGCATGGCTCTTGGAAGCTAAAAGCTTACACATGCTCAAACATAAGCAGGTCAGAGCTATGTGAGAAAAATATTTCAAAAATTGAGCACCAAACTGACTCATGAAGCTCGCAAGTCACAAGCTGCAGGCAGCCAGGAGAACTCCAGGGATGAATCACTACACACTCATCTTGTTCTTATACTCTTCACTCAGCATTTACCCCTGCTTATTGCTGGAGACAGGACACAGCATTAGATGGATCTTCAGACCATGTCTGGTCATGTGTATGCTCTTACGTACAAGTTTGCATGAAGAGAGGGAATTGAGAGAGATCCAAATTCTAGTAGTGATAAAATGCTGCTGTCTAGAAGATACCAGAGCCACAACATAGGAGCAACATTAAGAAACTCAGTGAAGAAAACCTCAGTGCTTATCCTTTGATGCACATAGCAGAGAGTAGTAACAACCCCAGTCAGCAACTAAGCACCACACAGCCATTAGCTCACTTCCCCAACCCAGTGGGATCTGGGAGAGAACTGGAGTAAAAGAATAAGTAAAATATATGGGCTGGAGACAGAGACAGTTTAATAGGACAGAAAAGGAAGAAAATAATGGTAACAATTATTCTAATTATTTTATTAATTATTATTAACAAGCGATGCACAACGCAATTGCTCACCATTCACTGACCAATGCCCTTTCAGTTCCTGAGCAGCAGTCCCAAACCAGCTTTCTCCCCAGTTTATACACTGGGAAGAACATCATATGGTATGGAATATTCCTTTAGCCAGTTTTGGTCAGCTGTCCTGGCTGTGTCCTCTCACAATGTCTTGTGCCCCTCCAGCTTTCTCACTGTCAGGGCATGAGAACCTGAAAAGTCCTTGACTTGATATAAACACTACGTAGCAACCACTAAAGACATCAGGGCATTATCAACATTATTTTCACACTAAATCCAAAACACAGCACTGCACCAGCTACTAGGAAGAAAGTTAACTCTATCCCAGCTGAAACCAGGATACACAGATAGTAATTTTCCTCTGCACTACAGGCCTTTTTCCTGCCTTTCAAGGAAGCAATGCACAGCAAAGGCAGCTCAGGGTCTTCAAAATTGTCTTAATACATCTGCACTGAAATAAAGAAAAGACAGCAAGGTACATAATCTGCTCTGGGGTTACACCAGTATACTATCCCAGTGCTGCTGAGGTAGCCAACAGGTGGATACACGTGGGACCCCTTCAGAGTCATTGGACAGCAATTCCCTACATAGCAACAGTGTCCATCTTCTATAGTGAAGAGACAAGATTAGCCAAGTGGAGGAACATTTCCAGTGTTCTCTCCAGCAGAGGAAAGCCACATATCCCCACCCAAAACCCTACCAAAAGAAAAAAAATTGGAGGGAGGAAGAAGATGGCATGAGGGGAAGAAAAAAAAAAAACCAAACAACCCACCCAAAGCACCAGACCGAAAAAACTAAAGAGCCTTTGTAACATAAAGACAAGTTCATATCAAGTACTACAGCTACACCCAGGTACCAAAGCCACAAGGACATGAAAGAGAGAAGATCCAAACTGTCCACACCAGCTCTATGATCTCCATAGCACAACTCTTCATATGAAATGCTCCTAGTACCAGAAATTAGACCAGTGGTAAGAAAAACTTCATATATACAAGATACAGTTGCAGTGAAGTGGGACATCTGGCAGGAAGAAGAGTAACTTTCAGAGCAATGAAGTCTAAATAAGAAGGACAAAGTTCACTCGATCCAACGAGGAAATTGGGCTTCGTTCACTGACACAGGTCAGCTTCTAAAAAGAAACTGACTGAAGAAATGGAATACTATCACCTGCCTCGAGTGACAGATTCCACTCTCCAATCAAAGAAAAGGAAGAGGACACCTGCCATCAAAAACAATAAGCAAATAGGTCAGTGGTATTTAACTAAAATGCAGATGTCGAAGTATGGTGTCATCAAATGAGGACACTGATATGACAACATATTTGAAGTTAGGTGAGAAGAAAGCAACAGGACATGAATATCAGGATTAAGTACAAAGGATGAACAGAATAATGCACACAAATGAGAATTATATTCAAGTCTGAAATATTTGGCTGTAAGTTAACCACAATGAGTAGCAGAGTCCCTACAGTCTAAAAATCCAGACCTAAAAGAAAAACAGAGAATACACGATCTGCACTATCAACCATCTCAACTAGGGTTGCAACAGTACTAGTTGCAAGTACACAGAGACAGATCAAGGAAGCTACAAGATAAAAGAACATCATAATAATAATAATGGGAAAATTACACTATGTTGATTAGGCACACTGAAGAATAATTCCCTGGCCATATTTTTGTACAGTTATCAATGACTGCTTTGGGAAACAAGTTTGCCTTGATGAGAGAAGCAACTGTCAATTTGATCCCTAACAATGAAATTTAAACCCTCACAGAAACCATATAAATCATTCTGGAAACCACAGGTGGGAAAGGAAAACAAACTCTTATCAGCAAATACTTTGGAAAATGTAAAATAAAGCCAGCACCCTAGGTAGTGAAAGGTAAATTACTACAAGCAAGAATGCATCATTCAAAAACCTGATGTTGTCCCTTAAGCCTTATTTTCTTCAGCTAGAAACACCATTTGAATGACTAGATTCAAATAAATCCTTTTTCATACCAATGAAAAGTATAAAGTTTTCTAGAGAGGCTGTAGGACCCATAAACAGTGTTGAGGAGAAAAGCAGCACTCAACACCATTATAGAACTGCAGGAATTTGCATGCCCAGTATGGACCAAACACAGAGTGGCTTCTAGTCCACAATCCTGTCTTTACACAGACCTTTAAACATCTGTCAGACTGAGGGTAAAAAGACCACAGAACAAGGAAACGAGCTATTGAGATCAGAGAGGACCCTCTTCTGCTCTTCCTTCCTCTTCTAAAATGAAATGACTTGACTAGCTTAAAATCTCTGGTTCCTTAAGGTTAGTCTAGATTATTTGCCTATCTACTATTATTCAATCCTTATAGAAGTAGCAACAGGTTTAGTACCCTCATTTTCATCTTCTATTAGGAAACCTAAGGCAGATTCAAGAGGTCTTCCAAGAAAAGCCTTCTCTGAAGGCTGGACAAGTACCTGTCCTGAAAAAAATCTTCCACTGATTTAAGTCAATCACAGAGTCAACTGATGAAAAAAATATTTGCAAACTTCTCTTTCACAGTTGTTTTGACACATTAAAACTAGTTTCTACCCGTTGGGAGGCTAGCCCATAACACAGCTTGCTCACTTAGTCATGCAACAAAAAGTTAAGATTCCATTTTGATTCACCATTAGCTCAGATAGAACCAGCAGTCTTACCTCTTTCAAGAGCTTTCGCAACACAGAAAACCGGGAACTTGAATCCGACAAGACTTAGCAAGACTGAGATCCCATGAATTTAAAGAATGACATTCTAGCTTACAGTACACATAGCTAATAATGCAAAAATTTGAAACAGTACAGTCTGCTAAGTAAACCTTGATCCAACCCATGCTGAAGAAGCTCCAAGAAAAATAGAAGTAGTTTTGAGACCAAGAAATGAGGAAGCATGTCAAAGTTGCATATACAAATGCATACATGTAGCATAGAAGTATGCTCACTCAGACTTTCACATAACCAGGGAATGTACAGTAATAAACTATTGATTTGGCTATTTTTAAAGCAAACTTTCACTTTAATAATCAATACTTTCACGATCAACTAGCCCAGCTTCAAATACAGCTTCATACTCATATTTAGAGTTCTAAAAGTGTCCTGTATCAAAAAAGTGATAAATTCATAAGGATTAATTCTAGTGTATAAAAATCTATAACCTAGATGAACATTTATCCTCAAAGCTGACATTCTGTCATTCTGCAGATGCTAATATGTTCATCAGGCTTATGAGAATACTTCCTAGTGATGAGAAATACTTCAGATTTAATGTCTGTCATAGGAGGCTGAATAAAAAATTAACCTCAGGCAGCATCTCCTCCATAGGAGTGGTCAGTAGCAGATGCATAGACACAAGAGTTGGACTTCCCGGGTACATTCCTTCCCAGGAATACACTGTTCCTGGCAACTAATGACTTGGAGAACTCTCTAAACTAAATACTACTTACAAAATTGCTTTGTCTTACATCAGCAAGCACGATTCATGCCTGGCCTCTGCAACACCCTACAGTGCAGCACAACAGAGTTCAGCTGTTTTGTGCCTTGAGTAAAGGCTCAACTTGCCAAATTTTAGTTGTATGTTTCAATTGCTTACATATCACAAAAAAAATTTAAAAAAATAAAAAGCCTTAATTATCAGAGTTTTAAGCTTTACCCAACAGAGCTTGGGGTAGCAGAAACATCACACTGATGTTTCCAGGAGAAACACACAGCAACACTCAGAACTAGGCTCAGAGCAAAATCCTGTCACTTCTAACAACCTACAGTGGGTGTCCAGGGATATGCTGTAGAAGGGCAGACAGACAATAACTTGTTCAATGCTGGGTAAGCAAGAATTAAAACCTTATAAATTACAGCAGATAATT
Source organism: Megaceryle torquata (assembly GCA_024611175.1). Lineage (NCBI taxonomy): Eukaryota > Metazoa > Chordata > Aves > Coraciiformes > Cerylidae > Megaceryle > Megaceryle torquata. The sequence goes on along the minus strand of JANIJG010009176.1, from coordinate 13,820 downwards.
CAAGCTACAAGTTTACAAATTACTGCAAGAATGCCCGTCAGTTTGTGTTAGTGTCACAACGCAGACAGCAGTAATTTACACATTTCCTGGCACTCATCTTTTCTGCTGGAGCTCAGTTCTTTCACCCTCACACAGCACTTAAACTCATCAGCTGTTTGTGCAGCCTGTATGAAGGCAGGGGGAAGGGAGTGGGCAAAGCTGAAAGGAGAGGGTGTGCCCAGACATGCAAGAAGGCAGCCTAGAAGTGCTCTAATCAACTGAACATGCTTCGATACCACACAAAATGCACCATCAGCATCTGTATTTCAGCAAAAAAATATATTACACAGTCACCATGACTGCACTCACTTAAGTGAGAAACCATTTAAGACATTTATACATCAACACATTACACTAAGAGCAGTTTATCTGATTCTGTTCTGGAATGCAACAACCACACGAGTAGGTTCTGAAAAAGTTTAAACATCTGAAGACAGAGATGGCAGTATCCAGAAGGAATTCAGCAATGACCAGGCACCCCTCCCTGTCCAGTGTTGCTCACACAAATTCCATCAGAAAGCACTGAGAACACACAAGATTTCAGGTAACGCTGCATCTGCACAGAATCACAATTTCAGAGCTCCCTGTGCAGACTCTGTAGTGTCACATCCTGATGCGAACTAACCTGCTGCCAAGCTAATTCAAACTACTACCAGAGAGGATGAGTTAAGCTCTTAAAAAACTTCACCTAAACATTTATAACATTACAACATACTCTTAGAAGCAAACTATGTGAAGGGCTTATATGCTAATGGCATTGCTTAAGAACACAATATCATCAGGGCTGGCACTGTGAAGGTACTGTGTTTCAAACAAAAAATACACCCACAGGGTCACTACGTGACATCTGCAAGCTTTACTGAAAAACATTTCAAAAATCTAAATCCGTGCAAAACACTTGCTACGGTAAGCAGAAATTATGTGCAAGTTACGTTTCCAGGCAATCCTGCCTGCACGTTAGACCAAAGGAATAGTATCACTTTCACAGGCATGAACCATCAGATTTTGCCCCCAACTTGGCTATTTGCCAGCCTGCTTCAAGGCTGAAGTACAAGCGTAACATGCAAGTGATAGTAACCAAGGAGTGTGAATTTTAAGCCGTCAAATCTTAACACTGAGGTATAGAGGCAGCAAAGTGGAAAGGCACTCAAGTATACAGCTGCAAAAACCAGACATCCTGAAGTTGTGAGAGGTGCCGACTTCCTGCAAGATGCTCAAGCCATGACACAGTACCATCAGACCACCCCAAAACGCATGACTGCTTATGCTAACAGGTACATTTACTCTAGTAGCTTGCTTGTACTAGTGACTAAATGGTCATCTCACAGAAACGTCACTTTCACCAAACTCGCAGCCTCCAGTGATGCAGTCCTCAGAGCACTGACTCAATGGAAGGCTTCAACTGCTTCTAGACCCTTCTTTTCCTTTCCCATAGTCATGGCTTTCCTAAGATGAAAAGTCCTTATCTAAATTGTTCATAAACGCTGGCCATCCTTGCTGGCCCATTTTTAAGGATATTAGGACCGTGTCTCCATCTTCAAGTTCAGACCACTATTTGTAAGCACATAGCGTGCCCAGTCATTCTAACATATTTATACAGCCTCTTGATAACACCATTTTTCTTCCTTGAATATTTGCCAACTTTTGATTTTTACTGTAAGATAAGTTCTGTGACAACTCTATATTCAGAAGTGGAAGATTGTTCCAGTGGCTTGTCTTAAAATTAAATTAAGTCCATCTATTACTCAGATAACCAAGATACTGGAAAACAGCGTTTACAAATGGCATCTATTACTTCGGGGATTTAGAGGTGCAGCCCCCTAGACCATGCTCTTGCCTTTCCCCCCACGCTGTTACAGCAATTAACAAAACAAAACTCACAGAATTAGTAAGAGCTAAGCATACACAAGGCAACGACAAATGCTAGCTAGTAAGACAGCACAAGTAAGCAAGTGTACTTTATTGTTTGAAATTAAGCACATGATCAAACAAATCCAGGCCACCTATTTGAATGCACAGATGAAAATAGCGACAAGCCTCTCGACTGGATATTCCAGAGCTCCCTTACAACTTAATCAGGCTCTCATTCATAGCTTAAAGCAGCATTTGTTGCTAAAAGTGGCACAGGCTACTCACAAGGTTTTCAAGTATGGTGCAGTATGAAACTGCACACATGGTCAGCTATATACTTATTGTTCATCTATCCACTTCTACCATGAACAAACACATGGTTTTCCATAAGATCAATATTCAATCTGTTACTTTTTATAAGCTTTTAAGAATGACATTAAGTTTTACTTCCCATTTCAATTACTCATCATTTTTTTCAGGAAGATGGCTTTTTTTTTTTAACATTGTTTAGCAAAAGCATATGTTCTTGTACAGGGAAGAATGCACTTTCAGATCAGAATGAAAGTAAGGAGCTGGAACTTTAAAAAAACCCAATAGCACATTTATTATGGCACTTCCATGGAAGGTCAAGGTTAAAGTCCTCCTTTTTGAGAGATCTGATTTAATAGCTAAGCACAAACAAGACTGAAACTCTCAAAGCACTATGTTCAACAATCCTAATCAGTGTTCAAGTTCTTTGACTTAGATAGGGGTTACAAATATCACTTTCTCTGTTTCCTGGAATTCAGCTAAACTGATTTTCCCAATTGCTGCCATTTAAAGGGTATATTTATACATTTAAGTGTCTTCAACTTACAGTTAGACAGTATTATTCATAGAAATTTTCCCTCTAAGATTGAAATATTACCACCCATCTTCTTACACTGGTAATAGATTACAAAGCACAAAAATGCTTCATGAACTCACGCTAGGTCTGCCCAGCCACTTGCGTACAGCAAGTAAGTGAAACTTTAAAGCTGAGCAAATTAAGGTTTGTACTTTTCAAAATGTCCTCAAGTTTCAAGACAGCCTTCAAATATCTAGCAGTTTTTCTGAAGTCTCTCATCATAACTTCCCATTCTTTAAGGAAGTTTCAGCCAACAGCACCCTTGTTGCCCATTTTCAAAACAAATTTCAAACTTCAAATTTCAAAGATTCAGAGTAGAATTTGGGCTGACCTGTTCCGAACTAACCAGTCGGTCTTCTCAGCAACCCTTCCACTCTTCATTACACGCTTCTCTTATGTGGAGCTGTCAATTCTCTCAACTCCCCCCCCATTCCTCACTTGCTTCTCCTATTTGAAGTCAAATCTAGTATAGAAGCAAGTATACAGGGAAGCAGTGCAGAACAGCCATCACACCTTGGATTCTCAGGATGAGGGGCAGGAGTGGGAGGTTCCTGCTGGTGGCGTTTTGCTCTTTTTTTAAAATTGTTTCTTAAATTTGTTTTAAAATATTCCCTTTGAGCATTAGGTCTACAAACATTTAATTAAGTGAAGACTTTTTGTCTGCTGATGATACCTTGACTGATGAATACAAGGCTTTCACAATACAGCAAGTACAAAAACCAGCAGAAATACCCTACAAGAAGTGGCACCATGTTGCCAGTCACAACCCTGGAAAAAAAAAAAAGATTAAAAATAGTAGTAGTTCTTGTTTCCTGACAATGAACCACAACTTAGTTATTTGTTTGGCAAGTCAGAGCAGAGATGCTTTTAACCATTACCACTGAAATAACTCTTGCATTAAATATTTGCCTCTACAATCAAGTTTTAATGCCAAGCAAATATACCACAATGTGCTAGGCAACATACACCGAGACTACTTAAGGTTATGTGCTGACTTGAAACTTTTCATGTTCCTGAACTATTTTATGAAGCATCTGTACCCCCAGCTCTAGCATGAGTGCTACACAACACGTAGATGACATTATCAGTATTCTGGCTCATACAGTGACTGTGCCAATGGAACTGGACAGTTAAGGCCACAGAAAGACTTGCCATCTCCTGTGCATTGCGTGCCCTTTCACATCTTCACCTAAAACGGAGAAGCTGTTCAGCAACTGGCTATATTTAACACCAACATATTATATGAACTAATTTACATAGCATTTGAAATACTCTCATCATAACCTGTAGCCAAGCAAGATACAATAAGTACAGCAGTATTATTAGATCTAGGGGATTATTCTGTGTAACAAATCTATAATCAGATTAATTTATCTGAAAAGTAGATCAACACGGTCTCTAATGACTAATAAAGCAGCATCTTTGCCGTGATACACTTTTGCCGTACAAACTGAAGAATTATCAGGATGCTTAGGATTTCTCACATTAACCAGGTCCGAATGTTAATCAGCTCACAGTTTTTGCAGATTCAAAGATGCCTGCTATGCAGAAGTGGTCATTCATTCAGAAAAGACTACACCCAGCCAAGAACAGTTTCCACTTAAGTCTACAAGAAATTCTACCACTGAGTTAGGACGGCACTTTTGCCGAGCAACAGCATCACAGCAGAATTTAATTCTGACGATGCTGTACTTGCCAATTAAAGAATGGCTGTTACCACACATTTAAAATATATATATATATATATATGTATATATTCACTCAGGGATACAGATTATATATAGTGAACAAAATATGACAAAACTACATTATCTGCTTACAGGAAATAATATTCTGGTAGCAAAGTAGGAAGCAGTTCCAACCCAATGACTATAAATCCTAAAGGTGCAGTGGTTGTTGAGGATTTTCAGTATGTATTGCTGAATAGTAGTTTAAACCCTATCAATCCTAACGGTTTCACCAGTATTTCACCTGCAGTGTTGCACAAGTGGTATCTGGAGCAACTGGGTGATTCACAACCATTGTTCCAAATGTTGTAGTCTCAGAAGGGAAAAAAGAAAAGAACACTACCACATTGTTTTTATAGTCAAAAAAATGTTCCGTACAAAGGAAGCTGTTTCTCAGAGTGGGATCAGTCCTGCTACAAGTTTGTGTTTTATTCTTTTCACAGCTTGTTTGCCTTTCAGTCCCATAAGACACAAGCTTTCACATCTGAGAGGGACTAGCTGCAGAGCTAAACAGAGCACCGCACCTCTGCGACAGATGACAAGAAAGACACTGACAGTTTTGCAGAGCTATTCAGAGAAAATAGCTTGATTTATGCAACACTATTAGGAAGCAAACTGCAGTCGGTGCTCTCTGGAAAGTACAAGCTCCCTACAGCCACTTGACAGAGCTGCTGAGAAGGGTTCCCGGCAGCCCGATGGGGGCTGAAATTCCACAAGGACCTGGTAGGTGAAGGACTGGAGAAAAGAGGAAGCTAGGCACATGTTGCTTGAAAGGCTGTCAGGGAAAGGTTATTAGTGTCACTCAGGTGATCTGGAAAGGATTCAGGTCACCGCCTGGCTTCCTGCTGATCCCCCTCAGCTCTGAGGAAGGGGCTCTGCTTGAGCTCTGAGCAGCAGCAGCACTCCTGCTGAGATTTCTGCATCTGCAGGGCAACAGCAGGAGTCAAAGCTTCTGTACAAAAATAGTCTGAGACCCCACAGGTATGCTCTATTCTAGCAAAGAACTATAAATTTCTTCCTTAAGATTCAAGTGGTGCAAATCCATTATGTTAATATTTTTCATTTAATAAAGTTGCTAAAAGTTAGGCATCAAATCCAAATGGTTATTATAGTCTACATTTTGTTTTACAGTATAGCCCAACTACTACAACAAAGCTTTAATCAGAGAGCTGAAAAGTGTTTTAACTTCAAATGCTAGCCTCTCAAACAATTCTTATTCAACTATTCAGCTGACTTGACAGCTTCCCACAAGAGTAAATCATATATAGATCACCAGATCACTGCAGACATCCTGCAACTACAGTTGTGATTTGTATGGGAACATTAGCTTTGATTTCAACTTGGTACTGGCCAAAATCAATACCATGGGTGGTGACAGAAGTGTTACACACCTGGTGCCATATCCCTTACCTGATGTTCTCAAGCAAGTTTCAGCTTCTGCTACAGCCTCCTCTTGTGATCAGGGATGCACACAAGTAGAGGACATTGTACACACCAGCAAAGTGCCATCTCTGTGTTAAAGTCAAAAAGTAACACCCGGGCTTTATAGTAACTCTTGAACAACATACAGCCTAATAGAATATACGTGATTAACAGGCAAAAACTGCCTTTTTATGCCTTTGGCTCCTTTTTGAGAGTCAGTTCTAGGTCTTAGGTCAGTTGTTTTTTTGCAAGGACTGATCACACATTAACTTCTACTGTACAGCCCCCCGGCCAGGTGATTCACTTGTACACATGGATTACTTCCCCGGAATCACTAGGACTTGGTGCCATATATAAACTACCCAGTCTGCGATACATCTTACCTCACATTTAACCCTTCAGGCTTTTACTTCTCAGGCCTTATAAACCTGATGGAGGGAAAACATGAATTGCATACAAATAGTGACAGCAGTAGTAGATTTAAAAGGACATTGCTCTGATCTGGTACACTTAAAGCAATCATTCTCAAGCAGACACCTCGTTCGTTAGCAGCAACCTATAAAAATACTATTTCTTGGGCTAAAGCACATTTAAGACCTGCAAATCTGAAGCAGAGAACAACTGGGAGAACACACAGAAGAAGGAGCTTCCCATTACTACCATGTAAAAAAGTGTTAGTGGGAAAAAATGACTGCAAGTTCTGAAGTTTCTGCAAAGGGAGAGGCAATACAAAGACTTTGTTTAAATGATGCCTTTATATTCTTACAGTCAAACATCAAAGCTTCCCCTGCCCAAAGCTGTAGAGGGAACCAGGATGTCCATTCTATGTACTATGCAAAAGCTTCTCCAAAGCTGTGCTTTCCAGGCTCTTCCTCCAAGGACATAATACATATCCATCATTAAGAGGGCAGCAGAGACAGAATACTATTTCTGGATTTATGTTGGTCTCAGACCTTCATTATTCAACTCTGCTACGTACCAACACCAAATGACAGCTGTCGGGTCAAACAGTCACTTAACAGTACAGAAAGCTATGAAACTATGATCCATATCAGAAGCAAGTCAGAAATACCAGCATTTCATACAGCAAGTATTTCACCACTCTTCAATACAGGCAGAAAACTCCTACACAGGACTAACACAGCTAAGTATACTTGAGTAACTTCATACAGTTGATACTCATTTAGGACACAGATAAGCAACTCTGCCTCCTGTGTTTCAGCCTAAAGGAGTAAGAAATCAATTCTCACACTAGGATATTTGGGCTGCACATCAGATAAGTGGCATTTTTTGTAGGAATGAGAAAAAAAAAAAAGTGTTGCTTAGGGACCTAATACAAGTTAATTGAACTTGCACAACCAATGTTGTTCTGTGAAGGGTGACCAACTTTTCTTTCAAAGCAATCTCAGTAAGTTTATGTTTGCATGACAGATTTCACTAGCAGCAGCAAGTACAGCAAAGCATGTTAACAATGCTGCAGTTTCTAGACTTCCATCTAGAACCAATTCAGAGTGCACAAACAAGATTCTTCACATCCTGCTCAATCAGGGCTCCAAATGCACAGTTTGTTGACAAGAGTTCTCTGGTAAATGAAATTCCACAAGGCTGGAGCAGCCTGAACTGAGAAGGGCTGCCAAAACAGGAGGAAAAACACACAACCCCCCCACCCCCCCACCCCAAACAAACAAACAAAAAACCTCAAAAAAACAAAAACAAAAACAAAAACACACCACACACACTACAAACACACACACACAAAACCACCAAAAAAACCAAAAAAACCCACAAAACCCAACACCACACAACACACAACAGCAAAACAGTAAAAAGAGACAAGCCACAGACACACACCCAGTGCTGAGTAATTGGAGAAAATAAATAGGGGGAAAAGTCATGAAGCTGAATTACAGTGCCCTAACTGCTGAATGCCAAGGAAAAAAAGATGAGCTGAGCAGACCATCCTGGAAGAATCCACACAACATCTCCATTCCCCAGATCTCCCCTTTCCATTTCTCTAATTTTAGAGGGTATTTATCAAGAGTGATCTCTCCCTCCTTCACTGGGTATTAGGTGATGTTCCTGGAAGAAGACACTGTCTCTACCTTGATGTTTTCTCATCATATCCACCACTGGGGTTCTGCTTTCTCTGAGACAAGTTAAATATAGCAGAGGCCTTTTCCCAAGTCATTTAGATAGTATACTGGCTCACAAGCATCAACTGCAAGCAATTAAACTTGAATTAGGAAGTTTCTACAGAGGAAATTACCTCACAAGAAGCAGGGGTGAAAGGGTTGGCACCTAGAAACCACTTACTTCAGTCCTTTAGCAAGTCCATCTGTGGCTTAGCCTTCATGGTTGCAAAGCAGTATTTCGTGGTTAAGACTTAAAATTGCTCAGCTGTTTTCTGAAAAAAAACATAGAGGAAGAGCAATCCATCAGAATAGATCTAGGAATATGCTGGGTGTAATAAGCTTCCTTGGGTTGGATTACTTGTGTCTACAACTAAGTTCCCAGTCAAAACTAGGTATGCCAAAAGTCAGGAGAGGGGCCAGTCCCCAGTGACTGGGACAACTGTCATGCAGGAGACCAAGGTCCAACTTTCCTACAAGCACCAAACACTCCTGTTAGTTCTGTTCTGATCTTTCACGATAGACAGACGGGTAGCTTGGGTACTTCATTTCTGACCAGTAAAAGGGTCTTAAAATAGATATTAAAAATCTGGAGGTGGTCTCTGATTTTTCTTAAAGCAGAAAGAAGAAAAAAAAAATGTACATTCACAAATGATCACATGACGGGTAAACAGCTTCTAGAGGCATACATACCAGCCTAAAACCCAATTTGTATGTCAGACAATCAAGCCTTCCACATCAGTAGAAGCCGTTAAACTGAGTCCATTGATCATTTTCTTCACAAATCACTGTATTCCAGAGAACAGCAGATGTGAAAAGTAGCAGAAGTAGCCATTTTCATAATATTAAACTGTAGTAAATTCTCCTGAACTGCTTTGCACAATCTTCCTCCCCACACCCAAGGCAGAAGCAACAGCAACCGCCTGCTTAAGCTCCCAGTTTCTAAAGGTTTTAAGTCTTACCAGTTTACCACCCACCTCTTAGTAGCTGCACCAAATCTGTTTTGTGTTTCTCCCCATCATGCCCCTGAACTCCAAGTCTGCACATGAGGATTAAGAATTTATTGGTTTGATTATTCCCATCCACATTTCAAATTAAAAGTTGGCAACTCACAAATTGAAGGGCTATGGACAAGGTACATTATTTTAGGTTTGCAAATCACAAACTGCAAACAAGGAGACTGGTTTCACATACCAGGTGGTAATACAAACCCAAGCCAAGGACATGCTACAGCAGAGAAGCAGCATTTGGGATGCTATATGAGAATGCTTTTTATCTCTTTATATTTAAGAGACCCCTGAGAAGTTCCACTGAAAGAACCTTACACCTTGAGAATAAGTGGAAATCACACGCTAACAAGTCAGAGAGCATGTTTTGGTTTAAGCAGAGTTACCTTTACTAACACAGGAACCACTGCAGCCATGGGTGCCTTCTGTTCAATTCTCATCTTGGTGCACCAGCTTAGTAGCCAATTTTTACAGCTCCATTCTACCATATTAAAGCATAGTTGAATTACTGTGCAGAGACGGACTGAACAAAAGAAACAGCACTATCACACTGTATCTACTTCAACACATCTCTCAGCATTAGCTTCCACATGCAGAAATAAAATGGGATAAACCCCAGTATTCAGGTTTATTTATGTGTCAGGTGCCTGTGTGTTTGCTCACAGGACCACACAATGGAAAAAATACATTTTTTTTAAAGATTTTGACAAAGCAATCTCAAGTCTTCCCACAGCCACAGATTTAGTGCAATAGCACACTGGATCTCACTGTTAGGATAATTTAATGAATCAGATACCTATCTCTACCTTATTCTTTGATATAAAGTGTAACATTTATATGTTACAAGGAGAAAATAGAAGTTCAAGTAAAGAACTAGTATTTTATAATTCTATAAGTATCCCAAAATATATTAATTAAGATTGCTGTCAGGTTAAGCATTGAACTTCAAACATGTATGTAAATCAGCCGTTAGATCAGTAAGTAATGCAGACATCAAATGAAGCACAAAAGAATCACTTCTATTCTGAATCAAACAATGTAATAAAGTGAGGCTGTCTTAAGTGAAATCAGAGCACCAGCAATAATAAGCATCAACACCTCACTGAGAAGGAGTCCACATTTGCATAGACTCAACCCATGGCCTGGACAGATTCATCTTGTACGTTCCCAGAAGGTCAATACATTCTAAATATTCAGTATGGAAGGGGAAACCAAATACCAACTGAGAGAACATTCCTGTGGTCTCACCACCAGATCTCTCTCAAATTGAGGCTGCCAAGTTTTATATATCTCATGTTACATGAGCCACAAGAGTTTGACAGCCCTGTCATGCCATCCTGCTTCTCTGCAGAGATGCAGAGAGCCAGCTGAAGTTCAGGAAAGCTGACAGCTCCTCCAGCACAAGAGAAACCACCTCAGCAACTTCTAACAGCTAAAGAGATGCAACTGCAGCAATCAGAGCTGCACACTCAAAGAGCAGCAACAACTACAAGGACTGTATCATCATCATCAGGATGGAGGGGAACACCCCAAAAAAAGACTTGGAATACTGACTGCCACGCCTTTTCTTCACAACAAGAATAATCCCAAACAAGTTCACACATACTCCTTTAGAAAGCTATGGATGCTTAAGAAAAAAAAAGTTTTAAAGAAAAATTCATTTTTTAAAGAAAAATTAACATGCCTTCCTAAAAAAGGGTGCCTGAATAACAGTTACACAGAGATCAGAATGGCAGATATGGCTCTACTGCCTAGAGAAAAAAAAAAGTAAGAGTCCTAAGACCACTTCCTGCTTAATACCTACCATATTGAGAAAGAAACAAGATGTGAGTACTGCAATGCTTATTTAGACAGAATATATACAGAGAAATACCAGTCACTAGCTCCTCCTCCCAACAGAAGGTGCTTGCAGCCTTTCAGATATTGATTAAGTGCTTGTGTGGCAACAACAAATTCCTACACAAAACAAAACTCAGCTACTGTGCTGATGCAAATACAAATCACCTGCTTTCCCCAACTACAGCCTCATTGGTAAAGCTCAGAGCCAGGCTGACACCTAAAAGTCATGAAGCCTCAACTGCAAGACACAGATGTGCACTTCTGCCTTTCAAGCATCTGAATGCCTTGTCACAGACAGCCTCATCTAAGGTACAGAGACCAGGAACAGGACAAGATGTGAAAGGATTCTACAACTTCTCCTTCCACACACACACCCACCTGCCCCACGGATGAAAGTCCTTTCCTGGGCAGCAACTGGTATGATGTGATCATTTCAGATCCCACACTCCCTCAGATCACAGTAGGGGAAACAAAGTTAGAGGTCACCATCTCTGTCTCCATAGCCTGCACTCCTTCACTCCATCTGTTGGGGAAACAATGTTTTGGCGAGTAATGTGAAGCAGAATGTTAGTCACCTGTGACAACTATTTCCCCTTTTCAGTTTGAAAAGCATCTCTGTGCACACAGAGAGACTGGGCTGTAGGTCAGAGACCACAGCAGTTACATTATTCACATTTCCTTAAACATTTAAGCAGATTCAGATGAATGCACTTTTCCAGACTTTCTGGTTGGAGTTGTTAGCCCACTGTGCTATGGGCTAACCCTGTCTGGCTGTGCCGGACACCTGACACCAGCCACAAGTTTCCACTCTGACTGTTTAAGTGTATTAGACACTATGCTTCACGTGCACATGCTTCCTTAAATGCACTTTTCACCTTTCAGTAGCAATACTAAAGACATTTTATTAAGAAAAATCATAAGCTTTTTGGAAAAGTGTTATTGCCAGTCCTATTCTATGGTAACAAAGCCACAGGTGAAGACATGAGGTATAGAAATGCAGGCAGGAAACTAAAACTAAACCCTGTCTTCCTCCTCTGCCATTTCAGGGTTAGAATGGAAACACTGAAAAGAGATATTATTCTTAAAAGGTTTAGATAAATTTATGATACTAGTGCTGAGGTTAAGATATTACCCTTACACTACAATCCTTCAAAAACAACTACTGGGATTTCTTTAGAAATATTTACTACTCTTATCTAACAGAGACCCATATGCAGGTCTGACTGCCCCATCTAGCCTTTCCTCTTGCATATTTGTTTCAGGAAGAAAGGTTTTTAAAAAGTAAAAATAAAATCAGAGCTACAAGCTAAGGTGAAGCCATGGCTACCTGTCTGCTTGACTTAAACCCCTTGAATCACCAAGGGAGAACAACAGCAAGAGGGAGGTAGACCACTATCACCTGAATTGCATTTCACTAGTCACTAATTTGCCTGTCCCTAATGTTGAGCTCTTTCCTATTAAACAGGAGAGGTGAACAAGAGGTGAACACCAAGAACACAGAAAAGCCAGAGGTCTTCAACACCTTCTTCACCTCTGTCCCTACCAGCACTGTTGGGTCCCAGACCATGGGAACAAAAATCCAGACTGATGCAGACACAGACCCACCATCAGTGAAGGAAGAGTTGGTGTGTCAACTACTACAGGAGCCTGAACCATACAAATCAAAAGAATGCCATCTACTTAAGGGTGTTAAGAGAGCTGGCCACTCTTCATAATATTTACTAAGTCATGAAGATCAGGAGATGTGCCTGAAGACTGGAAGAAGGCCAATGTCACCCCCATCTACAAGAAGGGTTCCAAGCAGGACCCAGGCAATTATAGACCCATTAGCCTCAATTCAGCCCCTGGGAAAGTTATGGAGCAAATCCTCCTGGGGACTATCACGTACAAACTGAAGCACGTGATCGGAAGAAGCCAACATGCATTCGTTCAAGAGCAAATTGTGCCTGACAAACCTGATCGCCTTCTAAAACACCCTGCTCAGTTGCTACAGGGAGAGTGGTGGACATTGTCTACCTGGACTTCTCCTAGGCTTTTCACACCAACCCCCACAGCCTCCTCCTAAAGAGACTGACAGATTACAGCCTATTTAAACAAGTGGTCTTATGCAGTGGGTGGGGAACTGGCTGACAGGCCATACCCAGAGGGTGGGAGCAAACAGTTTTTCCTCAAACTGGCAACCAGTCACAAGTGGGGCCCCCCAGGGATCAATACTGGGCCCAAGGCTGTTTAATATCTTCATAAATGATTTGGGTGTTGGGATCAAGAACAGCCCAATTAAGTTTGCAGATGTCACCAAAGTGAGTGGGGAAGTTGACACTCCAGAAGGGAGAGCTGCCCTCCAGGAACACCTGGACAAGCTGGAGGAGTGGGCTAGCAAGAAACTTATGAAATTCAGAGACGTGTAAGGTCTTGAACCTGGGAATACACAACCTAGGAATACATCTCAGCTTGGTATCCACCTGGCTGGAGAGCAGCCCTGTGGAAAGGAACCTGGGGCTCTTGGTGGACAACAAGCTCAACACAAGCAAACAGTGTGCTGCAGCAGCAAAGACAGACAACAGGATACTGGGTTACATCACCAAGGGCATCACCAGCAGAGACAAAGTCATCATTATCACACTCTACTCAGTGCTGTTGAGACCCCACCTTAAGTACTGTATTCAGTTTTGGTTGCTGCTATACAAAGAAGATGCAGACAGGCTGGCGGGGGTGCAGAGAAGGGCCACAAGGATTATTAGAGGCCTGGAAGATCTACCACAGGCAGAATAGCGGAGAAAATTGGGTTTGTTCAGCCTTAAGAAGAGAAGGCTTAGGGGAGACCTTATTACCACGTACCAGTACATAAAAGGTGGCTACCAAGATGGAGACTCCCTTTTTACAAGGGGTCACACAGAAAACAAGCGGTAATGGGTACAAG
>JANIJG010009175.1:0-40650 GCA_024611175.1 Megaceryle torquata | reverse complement strand
AGGACTCCAGAGCTGCCCCAGCACTGCAGGGGGGTCTCCCCAGATCAGAGCCCTGGGAGCAGAGGGGCAGGATCCCCACCTCCCCTGCTGCCCACGCTGCTGGGGGTGCAGCCCAGGGTATGGTTGGCTCTTTGGGCTGCAGATGCACTTTTCTGGGTCATGTTAAGCTTCTCATTTTGGGACAATGAAGCTGGTAAAGAGTCTGGAAAAAATGTCTTCTAAGGAGCACCTAAGGGACCTGGGCTTGTTTAGTCTGGAGAAGAGGAGGCTGAGAGGAGACCTTACTGCTCTCTACAGCTCCCTGAAAGGATGTTGTAGTGAGGTGGGTGTTGGTCTATTCTCCGAGGTGACTAGTGACAGAAGAAGAGGAAATGTGTTTAAGTTGCAGTAGGGGAGGTTTAGGTTGGATATCAGGAACAATTTCTTTGCTGAGAGAGTGGCGAGGCCTTGGAACAGGCTGCCCAGGGAAGGGGTGGAATCACCATCCCTGGAGGGGTTTAAAAAACATCTGTATGTGGCACTGCAGGACATGGTTTAGTGGTCCTGAGAATGTTTAGTAGATGGTTGGACTTGATGATCTTGAAGGTTGTTTCCACCCTTAATGATTCTGTGATTCTATGATTCATCAACCAGCACCCCAGGCCTTTCTCCTCAGGGCTGCTCTCAATCCATACTCTGCCCAGCTGGTACTTGGGCTTGGGGTTGCCCTGACTCAGGTGCAGGACCTTGCATTTGGCCTTGTTGAACCTCGTAAGATTCACATGGGCCCATCTCTCAAGCCTCTTCATGTCCCCCTGGGTGGCATCCCATCCCTCCAGCGTGTTGACTGCACCAGTCAGCTTGGTGTTGTCAGCAAGCTCGCTGAGGGTGCCTTGATCCCACTGTCCGTGTCACCAGCAAAGATGTTGACCAGCACTGGTCTCAGTGCTGATCCCTACAGTAATACCTTAACTGCAGCTCTTGGCCCCTGTGTGTGACGTGTGGAGACTCTGCCTAAGGAATACTTGGAAGAGCTCAGCGGCAGAAGGTCAGGTAGCAAGAAGTGTCAATTAGAGTTATTTTTCCATTGAGTGCCTGGGAGTAGTTGCTGGAATATTTGCTTTATTTCTCAAGGTAGTCCTATCTCCAGTTTAGCATTTCACTTATTTTCTTCTTTATGTGGAGTAGTAATTTCTAACGAGGGTGCCGTTTGACAGCAGAAGTTCTGCTAGCTCGTTGGATGAAGCACCTGGCAGATCAGCCAGCTTGCCAGATCTGATGCCTCCCCACTGATGTCGTGTTGTGTGGGATGTCTGTTGTTAACTGGTTGCTGAGAACAGTTTACTGGGTTTGGTGGACTGTATAATGCTTTCAGCTTGAGCCTCTCCTCAAGCTGGCAGCAGGGATCAGTTCAGCGATACCAGCCAATGAGTTCTTTGCATAGTCAGTAGCAGACATTTATATGTTTCTGAGGTCAAATCGAGAGCTGCTTTTAGGATCTTGAAGTTGGTGGCAATGCTCAGTAAATGACTTGGCCTTTTTCTGTAAATAGCCTGTGTGGGCAGGTAGAGGTTTTGGTTTTTCTGTGCTTATGTGGTGACTTGGCAAAGCTCTGCTGTGTGAAGTGCTTCTCAGGCACTTCTGCAATCCAGGTGACCAAAATAATTTTGGGAATAGGGCTGTTCTTGAAGTCCTCTTGTTCCTCCTCATGTGCTTTGGTGAATTAAAGCTCTATCTAGATGTGTATGAAATTGGAAAACTAGGTACAATTTAAGAGTCCTAGTCTTTTTTTTGAACTTATCTCTGCTTTTTTTCTCAGCAGCCTTAAATTCATCACGATGCCTTATACTTGGAACTTGTGAATTATCAATAAATGCAGATTTCTGTGCTTCAGGATGCTAAAGTACGGTGTGGTGCTAAAAGAGAAGAGACTCTGTAGCCTGCAGTAGAGTTGTTCATGGTCTCATTTTGGCCCACAGCAGCATTTTCCCTTTGAGTAGTGATCCAAATATTACTCAAATTTTTAGCACCTTTTTGAGAGGAAAGCTGTGCCATATTCCAGCATTGTGAGAATCAGCCTATGGAAGAGAAGCATGCAGGGTGATTTGTGACACACACCGCGTTGCATGGGAAGTGAGTGCTGTGCTGATGGAGTGGGAACAGCTGGGGTGGGTGGTCTCAAGAAGGAGCTGCGTTGGCAGCTGCATCGCGGGACAGCGGAGGTGTGTGACTGTGCAAGGTCGTGGTGGGAGTTGGTAGCTGGAATGCTGAACCTCCTTTTTACCCTTTCCCTTTTACCTGCATATCCCCCCTCTCCAGCTCAGACAAATCTGTGGTTAAGATATTTCAGGAGTTGGCACGTGGGGAACAAGGTCTGGGCTTTGTAAGGAGCCCCTTCAGCTCGATCCAAGCTGCCGCTGCATTACTGCCCTACCTCAGGTGGTGAAGCAGCACTGGCCATAGCAGGGAACCGCAGCTTCTGCCAGGCTCCCTCCAGCCTGCCCCACGGAGGTGGGTTGGCTCTTACAGCCAATGGATGGGATTGGCAGCTGTTGGTGCTCCTGCGCCTTGTCGCGCAGAGGGTGCCTCTTCAGAAACACGTAGGGTGAAAGGGTGAGGGGCTCCTACTGGTTTGCTGCACATTTAATATATTTTATAATTAACAGCTTTAAAAACAAAAGTAGCCTGTACAGCATTCGCTGCGTGGTGTTGATGTTGCATATATCGTCTGTGTTCATTTTGTTTTGTTTTGTTTTTTGCTTTGCTGGTGGAGATTTTGTTTAGTGGCTTGGTGGTTTTGAGGGCCTTTATTTTAGTTTTGGCTCTTTTTTTTTGTTTTGTTTTGTTTTGTTTTAAGACTTGATCTTAGTCTTGGTTAAATTTAGATCCAGCAGGAGAGAAGCTGGAACTTGTTAGCCACACAGGAAACGCCCTGCAGAAGGTTTTTGATGTGTGTGTTTGTGAGTGTGACCTCTGCAGCTACATGGCTGGCGTTAGACTGCAGGGAGCTTTGCTCAGCTCAACGCTTCTGCATCTTCAAACACTGTGTGAGGTTCTGGCGGAACTTTGCTGCTCTGTACTTAATATAATTAAGTTTTAATTGTTAAATATCTATGACTTGTCAAAAGCTGGTATTTTAAAGACAAATTCAAAGCTATTGTACTTAAAATAGCCAAGGTGTTTAATTGCTGAAAAGAGATTGCAGATTAAACTGCTTCAGCTTTGTTTTATCTGGAAGAACATTAGAAACCGAGTAGCCGAAAGATTGTGCTTTTCTTGTTTCAGTCATTTACAAAGAAACTAAGCCACTTCTCTCCTAACAGATGTCCTTTCCTTAGGATCTATATTTCTGACCATACTTCAACAAGTTGGGATTTGAACAATAAACAAGTAAGAATAAATAGAAGCAAAATACGACCTTTGTTTTTTGAAACCTAAATGAGATGGAAGTTGCTAGAGAGCTTAATGTGTGGGTTGGTTTTGGTTTGGGCTTGTTTCTTTTCCCTTTTTTGTGCTTGTTTTTTGTTTGGTTGTGTTTTTGTTGTTGGTTTGGTTTCTTTTTTAATAAGAATGTCAAACCCCAAAATATTCTTCACGTGAATTTTCAAGAGGGACAAGTCTTGTGTTTTACACCATTAATGCTTTTGATTCTCTAGTTAATATGCTTCAAGGTCTGGTTTACACAGGGCTAAATTCCCATAGAGGTAACAGAGGGATTTTGGGTTTTTTTTATTAGTAAGGGCTGAGTTCCTGGTTTTTTTTCTAGAACATTTGCCAGAAACTGCCAGTTTGAAGGAAGGAGGGGGGAATATTACTACCACAAAGGGTATGTATGGCTTTGCTATGACAAAGTAAAGTTTTCAGCACTTCCTAGCTGCTGGTACAGAATCTTTGTGTCTGTACAAAAAGTACTTTGCAAAGTTCAGGAGTCAGGGAAAAGATATTAGGGGAAAACTTTGCTTTGTCCTCAGATAAATTATATTGGGCAAAGGTAGAATGGAGTGTAGGAACATTGTGCCTTCTAGCACGATGCACCAAACTCATGTACAGCTTCAGAACTTGGTGATTTAAAACTCTGCGAGCATATGGAAATTTTGTTTATTCTTTGTCTGAGCTGCTTTTTGTGCCACTGTGGTACATAACCAGCTGTATTTTGTGTTAAGTTTGCAGTAAGTCAGTCAGTGAGTGATGAAGCACTTTCTGAGAAGTTTTATACTCATTCAGGGGTACGAGGCATATTTTGAAAGTTTGGGGGGGGGGAAGATCTAATTAATGGTTTGGTTTTTGTTTTTTTTTTCTCCCCTGACCGAAAACGCTGCACTTTGTCTTTAAAAGACAACATGGAAAGGAAGACAAAAGTAATGTGAGGTTATTTTGTTCTGCTGGAGTTCAACGCTTTGTAAAAGTCTACACCAGAGGAACATAGAGAGTGGTTTCACAGAGAGGACTCTTTCCTTTAGTCCCCCTCCCAGCCCGTGCTGTGCAGAGGGTTGTTCCAGGCTCTTGCATCCCCTGCAGCAGTGAGTACCAGCAGAGCGGCACCCTGGGTCGTGCTGGGGAAATGGGCTTCTGGGCAGAGCTCGTTTTATCAGTACAGCGCTCCAAGAATCTGTCCGACTGGCATCTGAGAAATCTAACACTGTCCTGCCATTGGGTAGAAACAAGATTCTTTTCTTCCAGTTTTCATCTTGTCTGTTAATAGGAAAGCACACGTTGCTCCTTAGTGAGCCTTGCTTCAGCTTCCTGCCTTCAATTCCGACTTTTCCCAAGGAGAAAAACTTGAGTTTTGTTTCTTTGCAGCTTCTCTTCCATTCATGCGATGTTGAGCTCAGTGAGTTCTTGTTGGTGTTCCATCTGAACACTGCTCATCTTAGTTACTTGGGATTTACAGGCACCCTGTGTGCAGGTTAAGGTGAGGCAGTGTATTCTGTCTTGGCAAACTTGTAAAGGTTTACCTAAGATTTTAATAAACTTTTTTTTTTTTTAATTGAAGAACACAAGTTTGTATTAATTGATACTAGTTAAATACTGTTTGTGAGGATTTAATATTGTTTTGTTTTGTTTTGTTTTGTTTTGTTTTTTGTTTTGACACTTGCCTGTGGAGGGAATGCTTTCTGGCATCTGAATTTGAGGCTTTAGCAGTGTTTGGCTGTTTAATTGCTGAAAGCAACAGGACAACTGTAAAATTTCAATAAATATGGGCTTGCCGGGTATTTCATATTTTTGGTAAGAGCGTGTAAGATCTTGTCTACACCAGGGAGTTACTGCAGAATGAGGCAGGGTGTGAATGTGAAGCACTTTTCCCCTTGTATAGACAAGCCTTTAGTTTTTCTTCAAAAGCAAACTCTGGGGTGTTCCATGTATGTTCTTGTCTCTATTTTGAGCTCTGTGGTGGTCTTAGGGTTGACAAGAAGTAATACCTAAAGCGTGTATCTAGTTCATGGGAATAATCTCATCAATGTCAGTGGTCTGCTTGTGTGAAGAGTACACACATGCTGGGTTGGGGCAGGATTGCAAGGCTTGCTTGTTAAGCCCATTGTGGTAGATACCGCCCATCATAAATGTTCAAGCAGAGCTTATTTTGACACTGTAACAAGGTCTCTTGATGCTCATGCATCATGTAAAATGAAAAGTGCTTTAAGGGAAAAGCAATTGGAGGAATACGGATGCTAGAGTGTTTCCTTGTAGTTTACCACTACAGAGAATGCCTGAGTCTTTTCCATAAAATAGCATAATCAAGCAATTAAACCCAGAAAATTTACATTTCACAAGAGACAGAAAAAGGTGGCAATGTTGGGATGTCGGGAGTGTACTATTTCTGCTTTGCCACATTCCTATGGGTGAGTTTCTGGAGACAGCTCAGCCAATCCGACGGTTTGTTGCAGTTCAGAGGAGTGTTTTTCCTTCCTTCTGTACCTGCCACAAGGTCCCGCTCTTTCTCCCGGGTCACCTCCGTTGCTGCTCCGGCTGTGCGGTGCAGCTCGGCCGTCCCCCAGCAAGCTTGGCACTGGCCCGGCGCAGCAGGAGCGCACAGCTGACCGGCCCTTCGGCCGGCTTGTAAAGACTCGCCTGTTGTGACCTTGAGCAAACCGGTTTTTGTTCCTCTTGAGTAAAATGGAAGTAGGACATCTGCCCTCCCTGCGGGCAGCTGTGAGCTGCGGTGTGTTCTGAGGTGCTCTGAGGAGGAAGAGGCAGTATGTGTAGATGCCTAAGATGCATTCCCATGATGTAACTTAAGTGTCTAGTCCCTAGGCAGCCTCAAGAAGGTTAATGTTAAATTCCCAAGTTTGCTAATTCATTTTATCCACTTAGATTACTGCTTTATGCCCTTCTTCTTCCATGAGCGTGTGGAATTGTGCTAACGCGTCCTGGACGACAGGCCTGGTGTGTTTTGAGCTTTATTTCCACATTTTAGGGTCACTTAGGACTTCCATCTTGCTTCCTTTTAATTTTTTTTTTTTTTGTGAGATGTGTTTGTTAACATCCATTTAGGCAGTTACATTCCCTAAAGGAAATAACTGTCTGCATTGCATTTTTAATACAGATTGCCAGGATTCTCTTGCGTGACTTGCCCTACTTGAGCAGGTGGGTTGGACGAGATGGTCTCCAGGGGTGCCTTCCAGCCTCAGCCATTCCGTTCCCCTAATCAGAGGGGTCTTAATGAGTCTGGTTACTTTTGGTCATCGTGGGTATTTCACGCTGTTGTTGCACATGTGCCACTCTACCTGTAGTAACTGAGGCTAAAACATTTGTTAATGAGGAAAATGTCAACATCAATTTGAAACCAGTAAGGTATTTTAAAAGCCGCATGAAAACCTCCGAAAGTGCTTCCTTAATAATAGATACCTTCATCTCTATTTTTAGGCCCTTGAAGCAGCAAGTATATACCGTGTCCTTTACTATGCAGACTTCGGATGGAGCTCTGCATTTGATTTCTGGCAAAAGTGAGCATCTGTGATTCCCAACTGTTAAAAGATCAGGTATTTTATGATTAGGCATTACAGAAAACATGCTGGCTCAGAATTTCTAAGGATAGCTGACATGGAAAAAAAAATAGACCAGAACATGCATCTGTATTGGACATTGATATCTAAAATAGAGACCTGCAGTGTTAGAAGAAATTTATGGTAAAACAGGAGGAGAGGGGTGATTTTTGGTTTTTGAAAAGGAGGAAAATTCCATGAAAAAGCAGAGAATGAAATCCTGAAAATAATCCTGTAGGATGGATGAAGAATATTGGAAATCTGGAACTAGATATGATAAGGAACTAAAATAGAAAAAACCGTTGGGTTTTACCAGCACCGTGTTGTGTCCACTCCAGGAAATACAGCTGTCTATATTAGTGTGGCCTTTTAAAAAAATAAATAACCTCAGGCATACTGGATTCACTGGAATCAGGGAAAGTAGCTGTGATGATGGAAATGCCACTTTTTCTGTGTTCTGGCTGTAAGACTGACTCGGGCGGCTGTGCTCCGGCTGTTGCTGGCTGTCTCGAGGGTTCTCATGTCACAGCGGCTGGTCGGAGACAGCGAGGCCACGTCCTCGGGCAGTGGGACTGCGGCCGGGGGAGCTGGGCCAGAGAGGGGACTTTACCGTGGCTCTGCAGCTGCGCCTGCCAGGGCCTTGTGGAAACGCTGCCCTGCCGGGTGGCTTCGCTCAGGTAGGATGGTGACACCGTGCTAATGCCGTCCATGGCTTTGCCGCTCTCCTTTCCTTCGTGGAGCTGTGAGGGTGCCCGGGCGCAGACCTGGTGTTGGTTTCACGCTGGGAGTGCAAGTTCAGCAGCCGGCGCGTAAGAGAGAGGGCAACGCGGGGAGGCCGAAGGGCAATGCCTCTCCGCCTCCTCCACACAGACATTCACTGCAGGGGTGTTTGCCGAGTACAGATTCCTTAGCAGAGTGACTGGTAATGGTCTCAAAATGCCTTCCTCTTCGGAGAGATCTTCTTTGCATCTGTGGGGGTTGCCCTGCTGCGTTACCGGCAGCCAGAGCCAGGGCAGGGGACTCTCAAAGGCAGAAAACGGTGGGGCCATGACTGTCAGGCAACGTGCGGTGACGTACGTGTTGGCACTTGGTGAATTCAGCAGCATTTCACTGCTCTCCATTCCTGTTGTTGCTTAGAGGTGAGGAAAATCGTCCATGCTTACTGGAAATTTGCTTTTCAGTGGAGGAAAGAAACAGTGGAAGAAGCTTCTGCTTCTAGATGTTAAACGTATATTTTCATGCTATGCTTTGCAATATCTTCCCTGGGTTCTCTGCACCTACTAATCAAATTCTGCCAGGTTTCGCTAGTGCCTGCTTTGGCTTGGCATCAGATGATGCCATTTAGCATTTGGAGGGAATTTGCTTTCCTTTTCTGAAAGAATCATCAGTTAGTCTGGTAAAGTCTTTGGAATTCAGTGATTGGGTTTTTTTCATGTATGAAGTGGTACCACTGTCAGAGTAGATACAGTAGATTCAGCAGGTGGCATTTTAGATACACAAAAACATCCCTTTTTTGGAGATGCAACTGAAGACAGTCACGCTGAGTGTTTGTATGTGGTCTGGTGGTAGAATCAGCTCATTTTGAGGTACAGCAAAGTTTCTTCCAATCTGAAGCTGCCCAGTGTTTGTTTTGTTTTTTCCCTTGGTCTTGTTTTGGTTTCCTGGCTTGTTATGTGTATCTTTGTAGACAAAAGAAACAAATACGGAAATTAAGGTGTTTGTTGGACCACAAGCTGTGTTAGTATGTCCAGAAGAGATCTGTGGTGTCTGCTTTGAGAGGACTGAGTTGCAAACGCACACTTTAATGTGAAAACAAGACTCCATGCAGGCAGGTAACTGTAGTTTTATGTAGGATTTTTTTTATATCGTATTTCTTAGCTGCAGTATTTGGCAAGCTGAAAGTAAAGCTTAGTCCCTTTATCCCCCTTGCCATTGGTTTAGCCTGATGTTTCCTTCTAAGACAGTATTTTATGATAGTAAATCCCTTTACATGGGATAGCTTCCTTCCCCTGAAGTTTTAAGGTGGCTGAAACAAACAGTACTGCATTTGTGTCTGGATGTGAGCTGTAGTTTAAAAGCCACGATAAATAGGCAGATGGTGCTTTGCCCATCTCAGCTGCAGTAGTTCCTTTGCTGAGCTTACGGCTTTTAGTGACATTTATTAAGTCTAGGAAGATAAAGTCATTACTATTCAGCTTCACTGGGTGGGCCTTGTCATATTCTCGGTAGTGACATAGGAGGGACATGCAGCCCATGGCTACTTGCCCATCCTTTGAGGATTGTCTGAGTAGAAATGGTATGACTTCAACAAAACTGAGTTTTGGTTTTCCAGTTTTGCCCCAGATCATGATAATAGGCAAATTTTGTGCGTGCTTTCTGATGAGGAAACACTAACCATCTTAAGAGAATGTCCTTTGCCAAAAGTTGATAATTCAACTGTCCTGATGTCCTTTTGCTGCCTGCTAAATGAGATCTGGTCTCTTTCTGCTATGGAGGGGAGTGCAAGAATTGCACGCGCAGCTGGAGGAGACGGCCACGTGAGTTTGAAAGCGTAATGAATCCAGTACGCCAGGTAGTGTTTCCGAGTCAGCTGCTAGGATTACGTTGCCATGTGGATGTGAGATGAGCTGTCACTGGGCTTAGAATATTCATATGATGAAGACATTGCTCCTGGTGCTGTAGGAGAAACTGTATTTTTGCCTTTGCTGCAGCACGGAGAAGAGAGGATCCCTGCAGGTGTTGTAGCCCTTAGGAAATCCCGCCCAGAAGTACTTCAGATTTGATGTGTGGCCAACCAGTTTGTCACTGTTACATGAAGTTTGTAGCCTGTCCTGCAGTAACACATGTTTTCCAAAGCAGCTATTACTCTGGTTACTGCTTTTCTTCAAAAATATTTATTGCATCTAGATTGATTTCTTCTGCTTCCTCCTCCACTTAACTTTCTAGACCGTGGTGATTCCTTACTAGTATGTGTTGTTTACCAGGAGCAGAAGCAGCTTGCTTAAATACAGATGGCAAAGACTAACCCATACAGGCAGCCTGCCTGCCGAGCCTTTGTTTAGAAGAGTGGGACCCTGCAGCTGTTCTGGTGGATGTATTGGAAGCTGCATGGTGCCCGAGTAGCCCAGAGACCCGTCTGTTAAAACGCTGGGGTCATTTAATGTAGATACAGATGTGCGATCTGTCCCCATTTTTACTTTCCTAGATCAGTCCTGTTTTCAGTTTTGTGGGTGACGAAACAACCCCAGGAGTTGCAGCATAGGGAGGAAGCAGGTTCGCGCTGGTATGGAGTGGTGGGTGGAAGGAGAATGGTTCTGCTACCAGGTTGTTAGGGCTGCAGCCTGTGTAGCACTAGGTGGATGCCCTCTGCACTGTGCTTACTCTTGGTTGCTGGGAGTGAGCACTTGTGCTTTACAAGCAGCCTGTTGACGTTCATCTGGAAATCAGGACTGTATCTAGCAGAGCTGAGAAACTGGAGATGCGTTTCATTTCTGCATTCCTCACCTTCCGTGTGCTCTGGACAGGACCTCAGCATACAACTGTTTGGTAAAGTGCCACTTGGTTACTGCGGTTGGGTCAGGGTTTTGGTAAGCATGATTTTTGTCTTCCTCTCATTTTCTACATGCCAGTAAACTGAAATGGCAGTTTCTGACCTAGTTTTCATCTAGTTTTAGGCTCTTGATTTTCTGCTGACATAGTGTGTGCAGGGTGTCACTTTGCCAGCTGGAACGTGGGGAGTTTCTTGCCTGGTGCTTTGCCCGCTTCATAATGGATTTTAGAGTAGGGCTTTGTCGCTTCTTCCGTGTTTAACATGGGAGGATGGAGAGGGTTGGGATGAAAGTGGCCATTATGACAGTGGGAATTAAAATCCTGTCTGTGGTTGTATTGTCATTTTCCTTTGCTCACTCCTGCCTCAGTGCAAATGATGTCCGTGACATCTGCAGGTTCTTAGGGATCGCTGGCTGGGATGCTCATAACGGTGCTCCCTCATGTCTGCTTTTTTTAAGCCTTGTGACATTATTTCATTCTAGAACACCTCTCTAAATAATGACTTTATACTTAGAGGATGGCCCACTTGTTTTTTTGGAACCCTTTTTACCGAGGTGAGGTGTCTTGCTGCAGGCGAGCAGCCTTCCTCTTCCCACCCTTTGTTATTCTGCACTCCTCGCACCCACCCACCCACCCATCCTCTTCTTGCCTCTGAAGCAAAAACCTATTTTGCGGCATAATCTTTGTACACTGATCCCTGGGATCAGCTGGAGGAGAGGAAAGATAATTCATTGGCTTTTGAAGTAAAAGGTGGTGGAATGATAGAGGATCTGTGATACCTACAGACACAAATTGAAGGGAGAAGCCAGCCGTGGTGAGAGCGGAGTTACACTAAATGAGATGAGACTGGGGAGAGCACAGTGGAGCTCTTGGCCCTTTGAAGGGTTTGGGGATATCTTGTAAATGGCAGGAGCTGGGGGGATGATGTTCAGAGAGAAGCCTAAATAGCAAGGATAAATTCAGTAGGGATGAGAAGCAGGGGGGTTTGTTGATCTTTGGGGTTTTGCTTTTTCTTGGGGTTCTTTTGTAAGTCATAACAGAAGACAGGGGGAATTCTGTAGAAATTGGTCAAAGGCTGTGGTCTTGGTATTTTCTCTGGAGGGACTCGATATAATGGGAAGAGAAAGGGAAAAATAAATTTGTCTGCACCTCATCTGCGGTCAGATACTTTTCATATGAGAAACAGCTGCAAATCTTCAGGATTTTATGGCTCGTCTGTTGACAGCTGCTGCTCTTTTTCCCCGGTGTGGACAGGCACATGACTCAGCCCATGATTTTCCTTCAGCATCCTTGCTGAATCATGCAGGTTAGTCCAGACAGGTGCTAACTACCTTTGGAGTTACTGTCGCTGCCTTGTGAGTGCTCTTCATCTGCTTCAGTGCAAGTGCTTCGGGGTGGGAACAAGTAGCCAGGGAACTATAATCTCTGAAACCAATAAACAGTCAGTTCTGCCCTATCTGGCACTTCACCAAGAGTGTTTGGACAGCAGTCAAGTGAAGAGACCATGTCCCTCCGCCCCGTGTTGGCAGTCCCTAGAGACATGGGCCAAAATTATCAGCAGTAGGGTAAAAGAGCAACATAGCCGAAAACTGAGTGATAGCAGGGTAGGACAGGAACA
The DNA here is from genome assembly GCA_024611175.1 of Megaceryle torquata. Classification (NCBI taxonomy): domain Eukaryota; kingdom Metazoa; phylum Chordata; class Aves; order Coraciiformes; family Cerylidae; genus Megaceryle; species Megaceryle torquata. Next base: position 28,521 of record JANIJG010009175.1, on the reverse strand, counting down.
TCTGTGACATCTGGGAAGTCACATCTAGAACCAGACTGGTGGGGAAAAAAAGCTGCTGCAAAAGCTCATTCTAATAGCTAACACGATAATGAGGGTTTTCTCACGCTTGCTAATCTTTCACTCCCTCACTGTATTTTCATAGTGCTTCAGGGCATAATTCCACTATCAAGAAGTGAGCAGCAAAGAGGAAACCTTGGTGTTCTTTTGCAGTCTCCTGTTAAATTGGTGCATAGCTTTCGGGGTGCCAGGTAAGAGTGGGGGCATGTGGAGGGTCTCATAGGTGAGAATAATAATAATTTGGTTACTGAGTGAGCAGCAAGTGAAATGAATGCAGTATAGCATGTCAGTTTTCTGTCTGTGTGGGTCTTCCTGCATAAGACATCTCTGTGAAGTGTAAAGACTGTAATTGTGCAGGGTATTGTAGAAAAATATTTCAATAATAGCTGTTTAACTTCAGTGAGTTTGTTTAGATTTGGCTGAATACAGCTCACTGGAAACCTCACGTATACAGTTTGCTGCTTTGTTCTATAAAGGCAGAGACAGATCTCTTCAATGTGTATGTCATTCATGCATTTGGGGGTGCTGGTGGACAGCCCGCTGAACGTGAGCCAGCTGTGTGGCCAGGAAGGCCAACAGCATCCTGGCCTGGATCAGGAATAGTGTGGCCAGCAGGACTAGGGAAGTGACTGTCCCACTGTACTCAGCACTGGGAGGCCACACCTTGAGTACTGGGTTCAGTTTTGGGTGCTGTGGGATAAGAAGGACATTGAGGGGCTGGAGTGGGGCCAGAGAAGGGCAACGGAGCTGGGGAAGGGGCTGGAGCAGGAGTGTGGTGAGGAGCAGCTGAGGGACCTGGGCTTGTTGAGCCTGGAGAGAAGGAGGCTCAGGGGGGACCTTCTGGCTCTGACAGCTCCTGACAGGAGGTTGTAGAGAGGTATGTTGTTGGTCTCTTCTCACCAGTCACAAGTGATAGGACAAGAGCAAATGGTCTCAGTTTGTGCCAGGGGAGGTTTGGGTTGGACATCAGGAAAAGCTTGTGTACCAAAGGGGTTATCAAAGGCTGGAACAGGCTGCCCAGGGAGGTGGTTGAATCGCCATCCCTGGATGTATTTAAAGGCTGTCTAGAGATGGTGCTCAAGGACATGGTATAGTTGTGGCCCTAGTAAAGTTAGATAATGGTTGGACTTGATGATCTTAAAGGGTTTTTCCAACCACAGCAATTCTGTGATTTGAATAATAATAAAACAAATGTATCTCATTGTAAGTTGCACTCAAAAAAAAGAAAGTAAAAAAAGTATTCTCTTGTTTTCAAATGTTTTTGTTCATTCTTGAATTAAGACTCTCTTAGATCTGAGAATATGTCCTCTGTTTATTATAAAATGTAGGCATTTAAAAGGGTTTTCTACTTACCGTCTTGTCTTGATTTCTGTTAGATCAGTAACACCTTCCTGCTTTAAGTGGTTTTACTGTTGTTTTCCTCCTGTTTGAAAAATACAGTTAAGCTAAAGGAATTTGAATTTGTCAGAAAAAGGGAATGTTGAAACTCTTCTATGTGTAAACAATTAAATTCTTAAGGTGTGTGAAAGCAGTAGTAACTAAATAAAGTTTTCTGGAAACTTTAGACCTGAATCTTGGGATATTTACAAAATACAGAGTGCACTTTTTCAAATACAGCTTTTTTTAAGTATCTGTTTAATAAACCCCACACTGAAAGGTGGTACTTCCTTAAGGACTTCTGTGCAAACGGTGGAAAGACCACGATGTTCCACCCTTTATTTCTTTGCCAGGATTTGAATATGGAGAGACCGAGCAAGACACCTTCGGGAAGGAGGTAAATAAGGAGTTCACGGGCATCAGCTCAGGTCACTGCCTACCATTTGTTTGACCTCCTCCGAGGTGATGAACTCTCATGGATACACCTCTGAAAATGACCCACTCTGATGGGTAAGGGATGCTGCAAAGCATTAAGGAAGGTGGAACAGAAGTTGCAGACGAGAGCTGTGACGCGTGTGGTTACTGATGGTAGTGTCTGCCGGTAGTAGCGACACGTGGAAAATATTCTCCTGTGAGGCAGTTGCTGAGTTTTGAGGGAGACTCTTCTGTCCCCTTGCTTTTCAGAGGGGATTCTCTAGGTAGTGAAGATAATTTGTAAAAGACTGGGAATGAAGTAAACTGTTGTGTAAGTCTGAGCTCCTAACTCTTTACACAACCCAGCCTTCTTATTTTATAAACTTGGTCTTGTTTTGGAGTCCCTCATTTATATAAAAAAAAGCTGATCATACAGATTCTTAAAGCAAGGGACTTTCCACCCTTTCCCTTCATGCTCTGAGCGTGAGGCAGTTGTATGAAATCTCTTGTGTCTGAAGACAAGCAGTTGAACTGGTGGGAGGGCAGCACCCATTTGAAAATGTATTCGACACGAGCTGTGGTGGGAGATCCAGTTTTGTAAGCAGATAACACAGTCTTTGATCGTGTAAGAAAAGAGTGTTGAGGCATTTTTCCTCATGTGACATTATTGATATCAGTGCTTGGAAAGTCCACATCTGGTAGCCGTTTCAAAAATGGAAACGATAGTTAAAGATTTTAGGAGACCTTTAAATCTTAGAAAAAAACCCCAACAAAACAGCCCCCCCTCCCCAAAACCCAGCCAAACAAGAAACGTGGTTTCAGGGCAGCATTGAAAAATTGGAACCAAGAAAATGTAAAAATTATTTTTGTACTGAAGCAAAACAGTTGCAATAGCTGAAAGGGCTTCTGAAATCTTAGTGAATTATTTTATTTAAGCTTAGTTGTGGGGGAGGAGGAAATACAGCGTGCTTAGAAGAGACAAGAGGCCAGCATGGCTGGAAAATATCCTATTAGCACAAATTTCTTTAAACCAAAACAAGATCCACTATCCCATGTGGGTTTCAAGGGATAGGGAATTCTGACTGTGTAGTATTGCTGTTCAGTTTGATCAGTCTTGTTGAAGTCTGAAAGATGGGTATGAAGATATTTTTTACCTGAAGATAAAATGCTTTTGGGTATGTGTCAGGAAGCTTCTCAGGATGTACTAAAAAGTTTGGTGTTTCTTTTTGTTGTTGGTTGGTTGGTTTTTCAGTCACACATAGGTGATTGTAATCGGTGTTTCTATGCTGTAGCATTTCGTTTGTTTCCTAAATGGTTCAGTTACACACCTTTGTGGAATTTGAAGGGTGTTGTAAAGTAACCGAAGTGTAGGCTTTAGAATTACTGAAGACGACAGTTTAATTTTTTTGTATCTTTCAGCTTGCAAAGGAACAATAAATGTCACTATGTCTGCTTCCCTCTTCAGAGCTTTAATGGCTGGTGGGATCTCTCCTTGAGTGTTCCTGACATATCTTCCTTTGGAAGAGGTTATCTTTTGGTTTGGCATATCATTTTATAGGGGAGAATGAAGGAAATGGACTTTGCTTCCAGGTCTACATCTCATGTGCTATTTCTGTTCTGTGTTGGAACAGCTCCTTGAAGAACTCTATGCATGGTAGGGAAGTTGGCCTCAATTTCAAGAAGGGAAAACCCGGAATGGAATTGTCCTCGATTCCTTTTATTTCATCTTTTATTACCCTGTACCTCTATCCTAAGAATAGGAATGGCATGTATTGTAAAGTTTCCCTTCTATATCAAGCCTCTCTCTTCTGGTTAATCAAAAATTTATACTTGACGTGTTTACAAAATAAGAAGGAAATTAAATACAGTACACAGGTTTTGAGGCATTCTGTTTTCCTTTTTATTGCCACTATTCAAGCTTCGTAGGTGTCCTTTCATTCCATTTTCCTCGCTTCGTCACTGCAGAGTTCTCTGAAACAACTTAACGGGTTTGTTAAGTTAAAACTTCCAGGTTTACATCTCAGATATACTGTTCTTATGATTAATAATCCTCTGAAACCTGCAGCTGCTGCTCACTTGAGGCCGATCATTGGTTTTGAGAGGTGGCAGACAGACCGGGGTGCGCGGCAGGCGGGCGCGTGGCCAGCAGCGCACTGGTCTGCGCTGGTCGCAGTGAGGGTGATGAGCAGCTGTGTGGTGGTACCGTGCCCTTGTCCCCCGGCGCTCCGCAGCTTGCAGTGCCCCGCTGGCAGGCGGCTTCTGCCATGTGCCGCTCCCCCGGCCGTGCGGACGAGCTCCGGTCAGCAGTTAGACCGTTATTCTGGTTTATGTTCCCCAGTGTCTTACAGTAACTTACACGGGTTTAGCCTTATAACCTTAATTACATGTGGAATGTGGAGAATGCTGTTTTATTTTCTGTGTAAGAAGACAGTGAACTCTTAATTGCTTAGTTCAAGTATTAAAACATTCCTTGTGCATCAGGACTTCGTTAACCGAGCTACACTGTAAAAATTAAATGTAACTACGAAAAAGTATCCTTTGATTATTGCACTGTTTTATTTGTACTGATTCTATCTTTATCGTGTCTGCTTTTTTCCTGAATGTATGTTACTAATGTTGCATTTATTTTTGTTTCTTTCTGTTATCCTTTAGGAGCAACACTTAAAATGCTAAAGGCAGTTTTAAAAAAGAGCCGAGAGGGTGGAAAAGGGAACAAGAAAGACTCAGGTACGAATATTAATCAAATATTTTACAATGTAGACGACTTGTGCATTGTAAATCCCGCTGTGAAGTGTATTGTGTGCCGCGGCGATGCCCATCTTCAGAGCAGCGTGTGGCTCCTGCTATGGCACCAGCTGGGGCGAGGTCTGTAGGCTGTAGCCCTGCTCTCTTTTGGCTGGGCTGCTTCCCCGCAGAGCCTGAGGAGCGGATCTGAAGCTGCTGGGAGTCGTATCCAGCGTGCCTGTGCCCGAGTCGCTGCCGGGACGGGCTGTTGGGAGCAGCCTGCCCGTGGTTCTGACCATGGGGATACGGGGAGCAGGCTGCATGTGTTGTCCTGCCAGCCTGACACGGCCCCAGCCCAGGGGTTCACAACATCAACTATAGAAATAAACTGAAACTACTTATTCAGTTATCTTACAGGAAAAAACACTCTGTATTATGGGTGATACAGTATTCATTATTCATGTATTTAGAAGAGACTTTATTGAAAACAAGTCTAGTGAAAATTTTTAAGTTGGTTGTCAAACACCGATCATGTTCTAGTTCTTGGTTTAACTACAGAGGTTTGTGAAGGTAAAATTAATCATCAACAAATATTACTAAAAATAAATTTAAAAAAGGCAGCTTGTTTTACTATTACTCATAAGTGTAGTAGGCCTCTACTTACCTGTACCGCCTTTCGGGAAGGTGCATGGCTGGGAGCCCCGCCTGCCATTTCTGAGGGCAGAGAAGGGCCGGCGGTGCCCTTCGCAGAGGAGTGCTGGCCACAGAAGCGTGGGCGGTGGCGGTTGAGCATGAAGCCCTCCGCAGCTCTGCAGTCTCTGCTGCTGTGGCCAGCCAGCTGATGGAGCTCCATGCGCTTACCTGGCCCTCACATTTCTGACCTCGGACTGGTAATGTAGACTAACCCGCCTGATCTCCTGGGGAGTTGGATCCTAACTTATCTGTAAGAGAGAATTTATGCTCTTTGGCAGCACAAATTTATTACTCCCAGAATAATTAACTAAAAGAAAAGGTAAACCCAACTACGTCTTTAATGTATGTAGTGCAGAATGTATCTCACTGACGTGTCAGAACCTTTAAAACAAGGCCGCTGCATTTTCCTCCACGAGCGGGTCATACATGCGTCTTGCATTGTGGCTTTTCAAGCTGTGCTGAGTCAGACCTGGCCCTCCCAGTGGAGGGTGTTTGTCTGGCAGGTAATGTTCTTCAGGAAATGCTTGTGGCCCTCTGAAGTTTTCCCTCTACCGGGGTTTCTTTCTAAGGGACCGAATGATGAGAGCTATCCCGAAAAGAAGAAACATTGAGACAAGATCAAAGCGGTCGCAGAGCAAGGCAAAAGGCATCCCGTTAATTTTGTGTGTACTGCTGACTTGAAGTTAACAGCTGGAGTTGTTTAAACGTAGTGGGCTCAAGATTCCTGTGGTGAGGCTTTCATTGGTACATTTTTCCTTAAAATACTGGATGGAAATTGGTTTCAGCTCAGAAGAAAAATCAGGCTGTTTGGAACAGAGCTTTGGTCAGGCTTTGATTAAAATCTGAAGCTTGAAAAGTCTTTTTCCTTTAGGCCAGAAAACACATCTTGTTTTATTTTAGGATCTCATCACATCTGTCTGGATTAATGAGTGCAAAAGAAAGGATTTTCTCCCTTTGTTTTTACAAATACAATGCTGCTGTATTTCTTAACACCAAGGGGGTGTGAGAGTGTGGGCGTGGTTTTGGTTTCATTTTTGATTTGGGGTTTTTATTTTGTCTTTTAAGCAAAGCTCCAGAGTTTCATGCACTGGTTGAATGTTATGGAAACCAAGTATTGGGAAAAACTGGTGAATAATGCCTGGCTGGTGAAAGCTGGAGTAAGGAGGAGTGCAGGAGCTGCTTTTTAAAAGGAAGGAAGTAATTTATACAGTGGATTCCAGAGATTTTGGCTTGTTTTGTATTTGAAGATGTTGTGAGAAGTTTGAAAAGAAATGTGTGCGCTCTGTTCTGTGATACATCCTGGGTTTCCTGTAAGGTCATGTTCAGTTTAATAGTTTTCTCTTTTGTTCCAGAGGGCCTTCCAGTTCTTACAGTTGAAAGACATTTCTCAGCTTTCAGAGAAGATATGAAGCAAGTCAAGGGATATTGATCTTTGTAGAGCTTGTTTTTTGCTTGCTCCTCTCCCTGGTCCTCAAGCTACAACCAGTGAGAAATTGTTTTGTTTTTTTTTTTTTTAATTTGTAGAGCTGTCTTGTTTTGTGGCCCTTCAGGTCCTTAATGACAACAACAGCTCTTAAAATCTACTGCTCTCTGAAGAACTGTGAAGAGAATGAAGATGTGTGCTGATGACAGCCACTGAATTGAGAGACAGCTGGTGTGGGAAGGGCTGTCCTTCGAGCCACCATGGAACGTAGTAGTAAGCTCAGATGTTTTTCAGTTTTGTGAGCACATTGATTTGCTTGTTAAGTCGGGGGTTTTTTGTTGTTTTTCTTTTAATTTCTTTCGCTGATCAAGCTCTGAAAAAAGTTCTCAGGTTTTCCAGAGCTTCAGAATGTGCAGGGAGTAGATGAGAGAGTGCAGCTCAGCAGTGCCACGCTGAGCTGCTTAGGAAGACGCCTGTGACCTTTTCTCAGCATACACCCAGCAGAGGCATAGCGCTGAACACGGTGGTGAAGGTGGTGAAGCTGCTTCAGAAGGGGCCGGGTGGAGGTGCTCGCAAACCTGTGCTGCAGCGTGGGTGAGGCCTCCCTGCTTGGCACCCCAGTGCAGCGGGGAGAGACTCTGAGCTGTTGGAAGGCGGCTGAGGAGCAGCAGCTCCTGAAGGCTCCATCCTGACCACTTGTGGTTGTTCCCTTCCACCCCAGGGCAAGTGGGAAGAGGTTTAGGCTGAACTGCAGGAGCTTGTTGTTAAACTGCAGTAACCCCCGTTGTCCCTTGGGCTTCCCTGCGCATGAAAGGAAGGCCGGGAAGTCTGGGCGCTTCAGAGCCGAGAGGGACGATTCCTGTCCTGCTGAATGGCAGTTCCTGTTTGCGCAGGAGCCGCGTCTTGCTGCAATCACATCTGTTAGCCTTGCGGAACCGCTGCAGAGAGGAGGGGGGGGTCTTCCCTGGGTTGAAGGTGCCACTGTAGTATTAAAAAGTCTATAAAGGGCTCAAAGAACAAAAAGAAATTAGGACTCTCTTTAAAAAAAACAGCTTGCATGGATTCTAATGTTAGAGTTTCCTCATTTCCCTGACATAAGTGCCTAAGAGCTGAAGATGTGCATAGCACCTTTCAAATCCAGCAGTGGAGTATGTTAATTAGGATTTTTAACAACTTTCTAAATTCAGGGCCCTCTTGAAAAAGAGGGTTACAAGAATTAGCATTGATGCTTTCTAGAGTGAGACTGAAGTGCTGTGCTAAAAACAGGTAGAAGGTCTTTACATAAACAACTTCTGCCCATCTCAGGTGAAAGACTGTCATGTGGAATCTCACTTTTGGGTGGACAGCCAGCTCCCGAGACTGCTCCAGCAGCAGGATGATGACAACATGTAGTTGGGCTCAGACCCTGCAGTCACTACAGCAATGATTCTTCTACCATTGTTTCATTAGATGGGTTTATGTAGATGCTGCTGGGAGGCATTGAGAGGTGGGGAGCTGTTGTAGGGTTAGGTAAAATGTAAGTGAATCGAAGTCTGTGTTTAAACATGCACGTGTGTAATTATGTCCGTGATTGTATATCAGTATGTGTACATCAGCGTGTGCAAACACGTGAACAGATGACAGGAGAGTGGAGCCATCAGTGTGATGTTTCCGCACAGAAGAAACTTTTCAAAACAAAACTTGCTAAATTGACTTCTAAACACGGATTTGAAGACAAGGTAGTTGATACCTTATTTAGGTAAACTGATGTGCCAAAGGAGCGAAATTTCAAAAAAACCAGTTTTTTGACCCTGGCATACAACTTTTTCTGCATCCAGCGTTTTTTCAGGTTTTCTGCAGTATGAAGCAGCCTGTCTTTACACCCCTTCAGACACAGCTGCTTCTGGTGCATGGAAATACATATCTGTAAGTTGATTTTGGTTCCGTCCTGTCCCTTCTCCTTCCACTAAGGTATTGTACATACTTGGTAAAGGACAGAATTCGAGGCAAAAAAACCCTGTCACCTTGAAGCAACAGAAAACTATTTTGAGAATGTTTGGAAGCAAGCAGGAAGGGGGCAAACAGCAACGCTAATTTTTATGTCCCAGAAAGTAATCTGTGGTTTTGTACTGCCTCACGTACACTGAGGTGGAAACGTGCAGCACTTACGCTCTCGATTTCTCTTTGTTTCTCAGTGTTTTGATTCAATCTCAGAAGCAAAGTAAAAATTTGGTATTTTCTCCTCTTTGTCAGGTTATCGGCATCAAATAAATATTGTCTCTTTAAACTCTGAAGGAGTTTCCAGGTCCTTCAGAGACTCCTTAGAAGGTGTCTTTCTAGTAAGAGGTGGCAGACCTGGTCTTTTGGACTGGGAGTCTGTTAGTGTAACTCTCAATAGTCCTTATGACTTCTGCTTAGGGCACACATTGTCTTTCCTTATTCCTGGCCTTTTGCTTCTATTTTGTTCATGGATTAGATTTTCTGGATTTAAGGTAATCTCCCAGAAACACATAATTTTCTAGATTGAAAAAGATCTTTAACTTGACTTTGACTCCAGACATTAACCTAACCCTGAGAGGACCTCGACTAAACCTTATCCCTCAGCACTACTTCTGTGACTCTTAAACCCTTCCAGGGATGGGGGCTCCACCACTGCCCTGGGCAAGCCGGTCCAGTGCCTGCAAACCTCCTCAGTAAGGAAATTCTTCCTCTCATCTCTTTGTCTTTATTTCTACCCCGTGTTTCTTTCTCACTAGCTCAGAAATTTTTCTGCTCTCTGTTCTGTTGTTTGCATCATTAGTTGTGAATTGTATGTTTTCCAGCTCTTTCCTTGAGGTTTTTAAGTTCACCTCCATAGCCACTGAGAGATTCTCTGGCCTCTCTTGGAAGCCGCTCACCTTTCTTCCTTTAGTATAGCACAGGAGCTTCCTATCTTAGAGTCACAATTCCAGAAATCAGAGCCACAGGACTGTTGCATGAACTCAAGCTCTGCAGGGTTACCTGCACGTCTGGCCTGCATCTGTGATGAGGTGATAGTAAAAAGGACATACATAATAAGCTTCAGAAAACAAACAAAAATTACTTTTTAATTATGATTGTTTCAGTGGAAGTTCAACTCAGCTACTCATTCTTAAATGCTTAAAAATGCTTCAGAGAGATTTGAATTAGTATTTCCTGTTGGTTTTACATGCTGCCAGCTGCTTTGCAGTGTGTAATTATGTTTGTTTTCTTTCACTGTCCTAAAGGCAGCAACTTGCCTGCATTCTGGGAATATGCATTATTTTTTACTTACTAAGCAAATGACCATTCGGTTTAAAATGCTTGTAATGTGTTTCAACTTAAAAAGGAAAGAAAATCCTGTATATTAAATTTCTACAAAACATGCTCAATTATTTCAGATGGCTTTTTAGAAGCATGAGCATTGTCGTTCTGTTGACCCAATATCAGGCCTGAAGGAGCATGAATAATGGAAGTATTGTGCTTAGTTTGCAGAGTTCTTCCTGCAGTAAATCCCATCAGAAGGTTAATATCAAATGTAGTACACAGGACGCAGGAAAACTCATTGATTTCAGTAGAAATTGATGTGGTAAGTAGTTGGGACTTTGAGGTTTTCCAGTTTAAAGGCGTATTAGGCATTTGTGAAGTGCTCAGATAACAAGGGACAAAGTATTATGTCCACAAAAAGATAAATTTTGGAGTGTATTACTGTAGTGCTTTGAAGGTAGAGGAAATACAGAGAAATGAGGTTGGTGTTTCTGGGTGATGAAATTAAAGCTATTGAAGTGTTGTGTATTCGTAAGCATCGTACCTGCAGTGACTGTCTGCAGATTCAGATTTATTTAATTTGGGCTACCAGAAAGTTCCATATTAACAAATCTTTCATTGTTCGTACTGGATTCTCCTGTAGATCAGACTTAAGTTTTTACAATGCTCTTTTGAGATGTAGTTTCCTTTGTATTTGATGATTCTTGTATTCCAGCATCTTTGCATAAATGAGCCTAGAAAGGTTTTGGCTGTTGGGATAGAATGGATGCTTTTATTTCTGCATTGTGTTCTGATGCCAATTGGGATACCCTCACTGGTTTTGTTTGTATGCCTTGCTCCTTACCAGAACTTTATACTCAAAAAGTTGGATAAAATCTGTGAATTTGAAATTTATTCTTGTTTTTTACTTACGACCAGATACAATTAAGAAATTTAGATGATGCTTAGTATTCTTTTTGAAAGAGAAAATGCCTTTGAGGCACGAGCTGTGATGGCTTGCATGATCTGCTGCCATTCCTGGTGTTCTTTCTCCCTTCCCCGTTCCTGCAGGGTGCCGTTCAGAGCCAGGCGCGCAGCACTTCCAGCCATCAACGGAAATCTGCTAAACTCACTGACACACTGTTTTTTTCCTAATGGCAACAGAACTGCTACTTTTAATTTAAAGTGAAGTTGCTATGCAAAAAAGTCTAATTTTTTATGAAGACCCACAACTTAATCGTTATTTTAGAAGTGTTTTTGGAGTTACTTCTGGTAGCATAACCTTTACTGGACTCTGAGCTGAACCTGTTTAGTTAAATGCACATTTGAACCCCACATTTCTGGCATTAAGTCTCATTAAACATTTCTGTCAGATGAATATGCTTGTAACCAGGCTTGAGAGCATCCAGAGGTTCAGGTACCCTTCTGGCAAATTTGAAAGGCATGAAAACCTGAAATAAAATAAGTTTGCCTTTTAAAACTGAATATGCAAATTCAGTTGGCTTTTTCTGTCCAAACTCTGTGATATTAGGCTTTGAATTTTAAGTGCAGAGGGACTTTGTGGTGCATAAAGTACACATTCTCTAGCTAGAACATTGAACTTGTATTGGAATACGTTCAAGCTTCAGTTAGAATTTTTGTTTTTATTCTAAAAATATCTTGCAACAGAAGAAGCATTGTTTCATGCTTAAAATATGGAGCTGGTTTTGATTATTCTTTGTTGCTTTGCCCACTTTCTGTGGCTGTTGACAGTTATTTAAGAGTTTAAACTCCTTTTTTTTGCTGAGCAGCGAGTAGTTAATGTGGTGAATGTCTTTTCCAGAAGCTAATTCCAGTGATAGATCCCATCTACATATAAATGGGGGGGGGGGACGGGGGGGACGGGACATTTATCACTGTTTTCTTTAAAAATTGGTTGTTTTTTTAAGCAAGTACTACAAGAGAACATTAGTATTTTGTGTACTGAAAAAGTAATCCAGAGTTCAGAAATCAATGCCAGAAAGTGAGCAAATAATGTCAAGTGTGAGCATAGTTGGCAAAGATCATCCAATTGAACTTTTTATTCTGATTTTTACTTGGTTAGTTTCTCACTCGATGCACTTCGCTGCTTCTGTTATTCAGGCCATAATGAGGGTTTTTACTGTTCCGGGTTAGTTCATCCCTTTTTCTGGTGTCGCCAGAGTCTCAAGAGAAAAAGAATTAAATATGGATCTTCCCTACTGTGTGTATTTTACATGAGAGATTCCTGTTTTCTTCCCCTGAAAGGTTGGCTGATGAACTTCTTCACTTACCGTGAATTCTTCTTCACTTACCGTGAATTCTTCAGTTTCTGGTCAGTGTTGGTCCCAGGGAGTGGTTACCTTTTCCTGACTGGACAGGCTGGCTTGCTTGGCCCCTTCTGTCCTCCTGGATGGCCTTCTCTCTAATTCCTTCTGAATTTGTTGGTAAAGTCTCATCTTTTCATAACATTTGTTTGCATGAAACACATCCTATGAAACAGAACAAAGCTCAGTGAGACTGTCAGTAGTAACGTGTAAGCACCTCTGAATGTTGGCTATTGCTCTTTGCGGGGACAGGCTTTCTTTTCATCGTGCTGCCTGTGGATTGGTACAATTTGCTACTTGTGCTGTTCTTCAAACTCAGCAGTTTTCAGAGGTATCACGGGGCGCTTGGTGTGAAGGGAACAGAAGCGTCATGTAAAGCAGCTGACAAAATAACCCAGCAGTAGTTGCTGTCACTGACAAAGGGAGCACGCAAAAGATTGCAATGTGAATTAATTGTCTCGGCTCAGACCATTACACTTGCTCTAAAATAGCAAAACAGTTACACCTCTTGAGCTGCCCTTTTAAACTGCCTGGCAAAGGTTCCCCAAAGAGCTTTACAGGAGTTTCAGTGGTGGCTCTATATGCAGAAGTTATCACAGATTGGCAACACCACAGTTGCCTAGCACTGTGTCCAGTTGCTTTTGTGTATCTGCAGAGTTGGAGACTGACGCCTCCCTGGGCAACCTTCTCACTGCTCTGCTGCCCTCGCTGCCTTTAACAGCAGCAATTCCCTCTCCAGTGGAGAGATCAGGGCAGCTCACAGGCAGAACAATCATCTGCAGGTTGAGACAGAGCCAGCCACCGGGTTTAAAGCTGGTTTTGTCCTCTTCATGAAGAATACTGGTGTCTGTCTTGTCTTCGCTGGGTATTGATCTCTGAGGACCGTCGACGTAAGCCAGCAGTGGCCTCGTAGGTAGACATGTAGCCCTGGACCAGTCCTATTAACACTCCCTCTTCCTAGGGATGGTTAGCAGTGGTTCCCAGGTTTTTGCCACCTTCTGGTCTCCTGCCTCAATCGTGTTAGAAGAGTGTAGAGTTTGCACCTGTCACCTGACAGAGTTGTTTACTGCTGCTTTGCTTTCCAGTCCATGCCAGAGCAGTCTGGTCAGAGCTGGGCTCGTACAGTCAACCTGGCATTTGTTTGGAGAGCTGGTGAAGGACCTTTTTCATAAGTAAAATCCTGTAGTGCCATGCTTTTTTTTCTTCCTTCCTTTAATCATCTTAAGCACAACTTCAGAATTTAAGTTTTCTTCTACTGTAGCACAGTTTTATATCAGATCTGTTTTTTAAAGTGGATTGAGAGTGTTTTGTTTCACTTCAGTAGGTAGTTTAAGAGAGAAAAAGACAAAATCAACTGTCTCAGAGGAAATAGACACTGGGAGCAGCTTGTGAAACATTGTCCTGCAGCCTCTGCCAGTGTTCAGACTTAAGCAGTCTGCGTTGTCACTGGTTTAGCTGTCACTCTTTCGAAGGTTGCAGTCCTATTCCTTCACATTAAAATTACCTGAATTCCAGCACCAAACTCCAGTTTACACATATATTGGTAGTTAATATTCTTCTGGTGTCTAAGCAACTTAGATTGAGTGAAGAATTAGATGTGGGTTTTTTTTGTTTAATACTGACAAATGCACTGCAAAGAGTCTCATTTTAGTTATCCTCTCTATTTGATAGGAGGATTAGTTTCAGATTAAAGTTCAAGTTCTCTTTTAGGATATTAGGCTCTACAAAGTCATTACTTTAGTCAGCCATCCCTGTATCATTTTGTATCTTAAGGAAAAAGAAAAAGCCGTGTGTTAATCAGATTATACCTTTCGGTTGCATCCCTAGGTACAACTAAACTGGGATTCGATTTCCATTCTCAAAGCTTTGTGTGTGTGGATTTTAAAGCTATTAGGCTGTTTCCATGGTTACTTAGACCACTGAGTAAGAACTCTGTTGATTGATGCTTATGAAACTTTCTGTCTGGAGGCTACTTGTACATTTTCCACTGCCAACTCAGAGCTTTTAAAAATAAGAAGGTGGGATTTCACAGGACCTTTCCTTACATTTTAGTTTGACGTTATTAAAAAACGAGTGAGAGGTCATCTTCCTCCTATTCCAGCACTGGCAGTTGTCTGGTTTACATTTCTTGGTCCCTACCCCAATGTAATGTAAATTTAAAGTACCATTCTGGTAGCTGAAATACATGAAATTACTAACCTTTAAGTTCGTAACAAATACTTTTGGTCTTCTGTGTGCATCAGTGTTGTGTTATATTTGGGCATTGTGATGAGCTGTATTTTGACAGCTATTGCTCAGCCGTTTGACTGGGGTTGTTTCCCTAGCATCAGGTTGTAGTGTGGAAGGAATGATGTGTTACCTTGTGGATCCCACAAGCTTCTTAATTTTGGATCTGTCTTGTCATGTATGTAAGTCCAAATATCTTACAAAAATTTTGCTGTAGGTTGGATGAAATGTGTCAATCTGCCCAATTTATGCAAAGTACAAAATGCCAGATTAGGGTAAGTTAAACACATAGGATAGATTCAGAGATCTAGCCAAAGATGCTCTAGGCCTACGAAGCAAAGCTTGCCATCCCACACTCTGTCACGTAACTACAGCCAGCCATAAGTAACATTGCTTGTGTGGGTACAGGGCCTCCCTTCCTGTTGTAGCACTAGAATAATATTAAGTTTTGTAGGACAGATCAGGGGGCCTGTAGGACCCAGAACCAGAGGTCATCTGCCTCTGGTTTTGCCCTGTAGCTCTCAGAGTGATGCAGACCTGTGAGTCTGTTATAAAAGTGTGTATGTCTGAGGCAGGTGCTTTAATTCTCAGTTGATCTGGGTTGTCTCTGTGAGAACTCAGTGTTCTGCTGTTGGACTGGGCATGGAGCAGCTTGTTCTCCGGCTGGGACTCCTGTTACATGTGATAGTGAAGAAAGGTGAGCCTCACCCTAGCATCAGCTGGACAAAGGGTCTGCTTCCAAATCTTCTGCCCAGTTCCACCCTCCTATGCACTTCTCTGTGCCCCCACACCCCTTCCCCTTACCTCCTCCTCCCTTTTGGGAGGTGAGAGTCTTTACTAGTGTGAGGGAGGAAGCCGGTGGGAAGAATAATGCTGAGGAGGTGGGAAGGGAGAAAACAAAGCAAGCAGCTGTCCTGTCTGCCCTGTTACCAGCCTCTGTTTATGGATTTGGGGGCTTCCTCAGCTGAAAGCAGCCTTGGCTGCCCTCAGCAGATGACTTCTCTGTGGGCAACCCCTTGAGTCCACGCAAGGTTTTAGCACCCAAGTGCCACAGGTTTTCCTCTACTATTTATACTATTAGAGGTGTTCTTTGGGGTCTACAGGGAATTGTTCTCCTGGTAGAAGGTCTGGCTTGTGCCTATGGCTGGGGCAGTATTGGGAGGGTTGTGGTGTATGAGCTCTGCTGGGTCCCTTCTTGGTTATGTTTTTTGAAGTCACAAATGTGGGATCAGTGTGTTAGGTAGCGTGGCACGTAGTTAACAGCTCTCTGGAAAGGTCCTGGAGGAGCAGCTGTGCAGTCTCTGCTTGCTTGGAATGATTTGTGTCCAATAGCTGCCCGCTGTTCCATAGTATCCTAACTGTTTTGCATTTATAACACGCCTTTTTTCTGCTTCAGTAGAACACACTTAATGTTTAAACATGTTCCAGTATCACTGAGGATACGGTGTCCTCACAGGTATGTTGAGTTTTCTCAAGGTGTGATGACTTTTTTCCTCTAAGGAGCAATTTTATCTTGATAGCATGGGCATCTGAGTCACAATAAGCAAAAGCTTCTTATAAATTAGGAAAAGAAGTGATTGAAAAGGAGAATTTCTGTGGTACGCATTTTGGATTTGGGGATTTTGTTTCTTAAGTCATACTGCTCTTAGGCTCCGAGCCGCGGGAGCCCAGTGTTTGTCCCTCTCCTCGCAGTATCCATGGTGCTGCCAGGCAGATATGATTAGAGTTAGGCCAGCCGTGTGTTCATGTCCATCTAGCTCTTCCATGGTGTAACACTCCACATACAACAGAGAAGAAAAAATTAAAATTAATTCCAAATTCAGAAGTCTGCTCAGAAGCAGTGAATGACACCCTGCTTGTTTGTGTCATAGTAAAAGGGAAAATAGAAATTAGGGAATTGTAGGAGGACTTACTAACCCTGAAGGGGGAGGAAGTCATTTTTGTTCTCACCTCTCTTGCAGCCCCTCACTAACATTCCAGATGGAATAATTACACAGATTCCAAATGACAACCTTGGCAACGTGTCTAGTAAAAAACTCTTACCAGGACTGCCGTTATTTCACAGTTGTGGTCCGCGGCATCTCCGGGCGACTTCCCTGCCCTTTACTTATGTTCGAAGGGAAAAATGGGATATCTCAACACGTTTCTCTGGGCATTCCTCAACCATTTGTGAAGCAAATTCGGGTGTACTGTAGTCAGTAATAAATAATACTATGCCTAATGTTAAAGCTGTGTTTAAAAACAGTTATTGCGAGGTTTAATTTCTAAAAGAACAGAGAAAGGAAATCCTTAGCCTGTTGATTTCCACTGAAAGTGGATGGAAACTCAGTAATCGAGAGATCTTGGTGTTTCAAAAAAATCTCATATATGTGATTATAGTGTCTAAAAGATTTAGTCTTTTTATTTTAAATATATGCTTAAGTGGTCCTTATGTTTTTAAAGAATGATCCAGCTAGCTTGCTAAAACATCAAAGCCCTTTTCTAGTTCCCAGGACGTTAAACCAGTAGTTATACTCCTGTAATAACTTGCAATGGACTTCAGAAAAGGAATATAAAGTTACAGTTACTTAGTTTTTAATTTACTTGAAACTAGACTTGTTTCCTTAAAATCATTACCTGTTACTAGGAATTTTGTTTGAACAGAGAGGAGAACTTTTGGAGGGTGGGAGTTGAGTTGGTTTCAGAGGATTAAGCGAGTAAGTTTCACGAAATATTACGGAAGGTTTGAATCTAGCGTAGTATTCTTCAAAGTCATTTATCATACATAGCCCTTGTGTGGCTCTTATCAGGAAAGAAAGTATGTCTAGAGAAAAACCTGCAAATAACCTTAAATACGTGCACCTTTGGAAATAGGGAATTAGACTTTGGCATTCAGGCATGTTTACTTTTTCTTATCTTCCACGCATACTTCTAAAAAAAGAGAGAAGTAGTTAAATTGGTACAAATATTTTTACTTTTCTGAAAGCATTAGGTTTGTTTTCTTCCTTCTGACGCAGCGTGGCAGTTGGAGGTATGCAGTTAATGCTGCCCTCCGTGGAATGCAGTATGAGAGCAGCTGTTAAAAAATGAAGGCAACAGTTGAATGACAAGAGAAGGAATGAGAAATGCAGAGCCCCATTTATCTGAACTGTTTCCTACTGTACGAAAATAAACCTGCTAGGAGGGATTCACATTTGACAAGATGCTGCTGCTCCTTTGTTTGCCTTTTCTTCTGGTCGTACTTTGGGATCCAGTACTTCAGCCATGCTGCTTGTTGCACACAGACTTGTCTGTGAAATGCTCCGGCGTTCCATTTCCTCTTTGCATTGGTTTTGTTTTGCTGATTTTTATCTATGATCGTACCAGTTCAATTTCAATAGCGGTTCATATAAGTTACTGAGCGATACCCTTATTTGGATATGAAAACCAGCAGAGTTAGTCCTTAAACTTTCTTTTTTAGCTCTTTTTCTGCCATCTGACCAGGAAAAACCTAACGCCTCCAACATGTATTTCTGCTGTCTTTGACTCGTTACTGCGAGCAGCATGTTCTGTTGTTTTGAAAATATATTCTGTAATTATTTGAAATAGCATTTCTTGCACCAGCAAGAAATTCCTCTGGGTGTATTTCCCTGTTTTGATGTGCCACTTAGAATGGTGTGAGCCAATAGCTTGGTTTTTTTTCCATAGATTAAAAAAAATAAATCCCCATTGCTGTCAGTTTGCACAAAGCTGGACCTCCCAGTTTTTAAAACAGAGAAATAAAGCTTAGACTGGCTGTGAGTGTACCTGGTAGTGATCCACCTTTTAGTTGAGTGTAAGGGGTAAGCCAGCTGAATTCCTCCTTGAGCCAGTTCAGTAAACAGTATTTTCGGATGGCCTTGACTTCCAGGGTGTCACAGTGATCCTCACGTACCTTTTCAGCTGTAAAAATACTTTTATCTTCATAGGAAACTTGGGTTTACCTCCAAGGATGAAATCTGAGAAGTACTTTGTTGAAGTGAGGTTTTCTTTCCCCCTTGTGCCTCTGTTGCAGTAAAATAACATCTCGCTCACTTGTGTATTTGCATTTTCCTGCTGGTTATCTGGTTCTGCGGCGGCGGGTGCGCAGTGTGACGGGTCATGCTGAATTGTCCCTGGCAAATATGTTTTCCCGTGTTAAATAACTTGTATTCTAGTGAAATTCTGTGTGGTTTATTTCACAGTATCAGATAAGGGATGACGAAATTCTATTTTTAGCAGGTGACTCCTGCCCAGAGAGTGCCTTGCAGGTGGTAGCAACATCTGGCCACAATGCAGATTTCCCCACTGGTGACCAGCCGGCCTCCGAGGACACTTACAGAATGAACTTGGTTAAAGGAGTCTCAATGTCACTGCCATCTTCACCTCTGCTGCCACGCCAGTCCTATTTGATGCAGTCAAGATCAAACAAAAAGTCTCCAGGTAAAGTGAAACTGAGGAGTAACCAAATTCTCCACAGCACTTTAACTCAGCTGTTGATATGCTTTGTTTAAAAGTAACAAGGTTAAATCATCTTAAACTCTTGCAGTAAGAACAAGAGCAGTGAATTATTTTCGCGTGTTCCCAGGGAAAAAAAAAGGTAATTGGTGATTAACTAGAAAATAGGATTTCATATGGCAGAGGGTTACTCTAAGTGGCGTTGCAAATGCCTATATGGAAATATCTGAATATGTTGAAAAGTGGCAATTTCTAATCAGTATATCAGGTAGAAGACAGCTGCAAAAACATTGGTTTATGCATATGGTGGTAACTCTGACAGAGTGAATGTTTTGAGGCTTTTACAGTTTGTTTGTTTTGCTCATATCTAAGTAGGTAGGTGTATTAATACATAAATTGTTGCTGAAGTTGTGACAAGAAACTTACTAATTTTCAGCAGTTGTGCCCTTAGCAGTGACCGCATACTTCTGTGTGAGCTTGGCTAAATAAGGTGCTGCATCTGGTTCTCTCTTTATCAGCATTCTGCACATATAGCTCATTCCAACGCGCTAGCATCACTTGGGTGCACTTGGGTCAGAGCTTGAGCGTCAAGTGATACTGTCCGTATTCCTGTTACTTGTGGAGGCACTCAACAGTTTTGAGGTTCTTTGTTGTAAGGTTTACGAGGTCTAGGAACAGGGTGTCAAAAGCTGTCTTGTCAGCACTGAGAAATATCTTGGGTAATGACTCATTTTACATGAAAATTGCCTCAAAGAATTGCCACAGGATAGTAAATACAATTTGTAAAATGGATTCTTGGTTTAAGTTGCCTGTCAATATTTATTTTTTCCCTTCAGAATTTTAACATAATCTCACTGCGTGTTCAGATAATTTTGGGTTGGTTTTGACAGTTCACATGTTGAGCCATGGAATGGTATTCTGTTGTTTTGTCTTTTACCGCAAGTGATTTGCGTGCTAAAAAACTTTGAAAGATAGGGAGAGGTCCCTGTAATGGAGAGGGAAATAGGATTTCTGCCAAAGGCCTAAGTGAAGGTCAGGATCTAACGCTGAGTTTTGTTACAGTTGGGAAACCGTCGCTGCGTTCCAGGTATGTTTGAGATGGCATCTTCCCAACCTTCCCACTCCCTGATGTAGCTCAGGGACACGCACCTCTGTAAGCAGAGCGCAGGCTGCTGTATCCCTGGCAGAAAGCGTGCAACAGTTAGTACATTGTGAATGAAAAGCCATGTTCATGGTGACTTCCAAGTGTCTGTGACATGCAGCCAAAGAAGGAAGGCTTCTGGGGACTACGAAGTGCTGTGAATGCGTTGGCATTTGTGCATTGTTTATTTGTACAAACACCTGACTGGGTGATGGAGATGCTGCTGGAAACGCCCTGTGCTGTTCCTTTGGCTTTCAACAAGCTGTAGCTGATGGAAGATGATTTAATATGAATTATCTGTCTAGCATCTGGGGCAAGATTAATAAAAAAAGAGAGTATACTAATGTGCTGATTTCAAAACGCAGTGTTAGTAACTTACAAATAGCAAGTTGAAGATTTTTCAGCATGTGGCAGGTGAAAGGAGAAAGGGTTGCAGGAAAGTTAGAAGTAGTATTCTGAAGTTAAGATGTAGTGATGAAGTTTGTAACCAGTGGCAGAACAAAATTCAAATTCCTGTCCTCTCAGTTTGCAGTTGAAGACAGAGCTACTACTCGGAGATGTATTTTTCACCGTAAATAACATAATTAACATTTTAAATAATCTTAGAAACAATGCAACGGAGATGAGGAAAAGATTGTCCCTTGAGATGTGATCCTCTGCTCTGCCCTTGGTCCTGTGGAAAGCCAGGCGTGTTGATGGCCACGTGTAAGGCGGTATCCCCATGTTACTTTATTGCAGCTTATACGAGGAACGTGCGCAACTGAGATGCCGAGAGGGGCATCCTTACAGCAGTGCACGTGTGGTCCTTGCTGCTTTTTTGCCCGGCCCATCTGCAAGTAGGTCAGCCACCAGAACCTTGTAACACGGGGACGGGCGAAAGCGGGCAGAGCAAGCTGAGCTTCTTCCGTGGGACACGGAAAGCTGCACAGCCCTGTTTGCACACTCTACTGTGAGTGACATTGTGTTTTAATTATTTGCATAGGAGGTGGGGGAGCTTTTTCTTTGTGACAAGAGCTTGGAAGAGTTGCCAGTGTTTCTGGCCCCGGTTCAGTCCTCAACTCTAACTATAAAAGGAGGGAAGAGAGAAACTATATCTTATATTAGTAAGGAGCCTAAATTATTGGCAGAACTAAAGCAACCGAGTCAAAAGCTCTGTTAATGAAATAGTTCATTGAGGGAGAGGTGGATGAAAGAGCAGAAACAAAAAGAACAAGGAAGAAGTTGTCAGCAGGACAGTTCTGGGAAGGGGAGCAGTAAATGAAAAACTGTCACAGTAAGTTGAGTTTGTTCTGCTGTAAAACTAGAGTGACTGTTAGTTACATGGACTGGTAATCTCGCAGGTGGGCAACTAAGCCAGTGTTCCTGTTCTTTAATAGTAATAGTTGATTGTCCTCTGATTCAGGAGGGTCAACTAAAAGATTGAAAATACTGTTTATAAAGGAGGTTCCAAAACCCCTGGTTGTTGGGGTTTAAGGTGTGAATGAAAGATAGTGCTGCTGCCCTTGAAGTAAATGTTCACTGACTTAGATTATTGATCATGCTTGAGCAGAGAAAGGAGGCAGCTCTCCTTTTAAAGACATCAGTGAATGCCAAAGATGACTGCTGGAAGAGTCTTCCATAAATGTGCAATGGAACTTTTAGTTCATTTTTAAATTAAAGTTTAATTTAAACTTTAATGAAAACTCTTTCATTAAGAAGTAAATTAATCAGCAAATCTGATACTTGAGACTAGACTGGGTAAGAGAGCTGGTTTCACCTAAGGCTTCAGTTTTGCACACTGACCTTGAGAGCACTGGGAAGTGGTTCCTGCTGCCGGCGGTCAGCTACCCAAGAGCAGGGTCCCGGGTTGGGGCAGAGCCCTGCATCGGGACAGGTACAGCTACAGATTCATTTCGTGCTGATAGGAGGGAGGAACAGTTCAGAGGATTAGGGCAGAGGCACAAGCCACAATAATCTTGTGGAAAATCAGCTCTTCTATGATCAAAAGCATTAAAAATGACCAGGGAAACACTAGATCATAAACAAAGAAATCGACCGTACATCTAGGAGAGAGCTAGAGAAGGGCTGCAGGAATGACTGAAAGTGTGGAAGCCCTCTGAAAGTATTTAAGTAAAATTGGCTGGTAATTTTCTGCATGGAAGACAATTAGTGGGAAAGGAGACAGTATAATTACTATCTCATGCAATGTTGGGTTAATTGTGGATGGTGCAGATTATTAAAGAAAGGCCGGGATAAATTCTTGGAAGGAAATTCCATCCAGAACTGGTACATAGAAAGTGACCACTTCTGACTGAGGAAATGATAAACCACGTGAGTCAGGAAACATGTACCAGGAACCTATGTCTTCCCTAACTTCGATTCTTCTCTGCCATTTGCTGCTGATAAAGTACTGTCCCAGATGAAGCTTTTATCAGACCTGATTCAGCCATCCAGTTTTGGAAAAGAGCTTCCATTGTGCAGATACAGTTCACTTTTAAATGGGTCTTTTTTCATGCATGGATTAGTTCATGTGTCCTGTTCCAGATTTGTGCATGAAAACAAACTTACATTTTCCAAGTTATTGCAATATCAGATCTGCAAGTACTGCAAGTCACTTCCACACTAGTTTGTGGGAAAGAAAATTCAATAAAGGGTCTCCTCTGCAGATTAAAGTGTGAGTGTTAAAAATACATCCCGATGACACTTCCATTCCGTTCTATTTTACATGACTGCCGGGTGTTGTTCTGGTTCTTTTGGAATGCTTGCTTTTTGTTGTTCAACTTTGGTACATCTAATTGTACTTTGGCTTACAAATGACACATTTGGATGATTGTCTCCTTAAAGAATGTGATTTTGTTTCAGAGGAATGTATTTTTAGCTGCTTTCGACAGGGTCAATGCCTCCTATTTCTGTTATGCAATAGCATTGAAAGAGCACCCTCTGGTGATAGCTGGTAACTCCGCTGGTTTAAAAACCCTAATCGTCTCCTAGATCCAAGCAGAGATACAAGCATATGTTCATACGTGACTTACGCTATTTTAACTTAACCTAATCTCTTAGCGAAGAAATACTATCACCATATTCCCATATTTCAGTGTTAGGCAGCAATCTGAAAGAACATGTTGGTCCAGCGATGAAGCAGCTCTGTGCTCTTGTAGAACCAGATCATACCTGGGGCATAACGCAGGTGGGTCTGTGGTGTCGCAGGCCACGTTCTTCCAGGGAGCTGCAGTGTGGTGGGATGGTGTGTTACCCTGGGGAGCCCAAGGCCAAACAGAGACAGTTGCACCTTGACTTTCAAAGCACTCATCAGCCTGAAGTACTCGTGAAAAGGAGCAAGTAATCAGTGTAGTTTTCAGGGACTCGAGGTAGCATCTGAGACTGCTGCCCCAAGGATGGATGGGACACTTTGCACCACTGCACGTGTCACAGCCTCAGTATCTGTAGTTTCTTAAACAAAGTGGGGGATGTCTTGGGGAACTTTGGCATGCCCTTGGATTTTGAAGACCCAAATAAGACATGAAAACCACCTTATCAAGGGCCACGTGGGACAGTCAGCATCAGTCCTGCTGTCTCTCCAGTGCTCTGGGGTTGGGGTTTCCTTCGTTAGCAAGGGAGGCTGCAGACCAGGAGGAGGGAAAGCTGAATGCCTGCGGTGCAGGAGAGGGTTACATAGCTCAAGGAGGAGGAAGAAAGGAGGGAAGGCTCCTGCTGGTGTTTGCAGTGTGCAGCTTACGCACCACCCGCCAGGATAACTGGCAAGCCAGTGCCGTTCTATCCAAACAAGCACTGCTTTATCTGCAGGCGCTTTCAAGTGAGGAAGGTACTTCTCCTTTTGTTACTGGTGTGGAAGGAGGAGGGTGAGACCTGCAGCTGCAGTGGCACAGTAGCACTTAGCAAGGCAGTAGCACAGTGAGGTGGTTATCCTTGAGGACCGAAACTCACTTTGTGCCAGTTCTGTTGTTTGTTGGTTTAGGTTTTCTGTTATTTTCCCCCGATTCCAGTATATTGGAGGCTCTTTTATTTTAGCACTAGTTTTCTGTTGTTATTGTGGTTGTATTTTTGTTGTTGTTTAATGAGACGTTCACTTCCTTTATTTTGAAAACTCTACCTTTTGGTTATGTTTTGTATGTTTGACTTAAGGAAAGGTGCCAGCAGTGTCCTTCATTGCTCCCTTGAAATCTCCTGGTGAAAGTAATTAGAAGTCACCCAGTTGTCAAATGCTGCAGTAGCACCTCTGGGTACATAGATGCAGTTGCAGCTCTCCATGAATACTAAAAGAATAAGTAGCTGTAGATATTGAGGCATCATCATGATTGACAAATGTCGGCTTCAGGAACGGTGTAAAATTACTGGGAATTTACTAGTAGCCTTTTATCTACTGGAACTCTATCGTGTCATGAGACTTCTGCTTCTATTTGGTACATTTGTAGACTTCTGCAAAAGGAAAAATCTTGCTTAGTAGCTTGATAACTAAGCCCCTCTCTCTGTTTTTTAAGCTTGGTTTCCTTAGGAAATGAGAGAACCGAGCTTGTTACATAAATCTCTTCACTAATGAGGTTGTATTTGTAAAATCAGCTTTTCAGTCTGGCACTTCCACTCCTTTCTTTTTAGAAATGATTTCTCAATCAGGCAGCATCTAATGTGCTGTTCTTTAACAATACAGATACAATGCAGTATTGGAGTTGAGTTCCAGCACTTCAGCTTCTCCTATTTGAATATGACAGAACTCAGCTTTGAGGTTCTTTGATGTTACTAAAAAAAAAAGCCCAAGTGACCGTGTAACTGTAAATTCAGGATTCTGTGGAGTATCACAAGAAGCATCCTTCACAAAATATGCTCAGTTCTGCATGCTTGCTTTTGAGACTCTGCTTTTATTATTATTAGAAAGAATAAAATAATGAGTAATAGACAAACATGCCATGTGCAAGAGTGAGATGCTGGCAGTAGAATGGTTTTCTCTTGTGCTTTGTCGCTGGGGCCTAAGGTATGTATTTAAAACTCATTTGGGTGCAGCATGTCAGACATCTTTTCAAGTGAGGAAACTTCCTTTCCTACTCCTACAGTGATGTTACATGATAGAGAGCCCCTGAGGCTGTAGCTCTGCAATATAACAAAAGGTTGTATTTAAATAAGGAGGGAAAATCGCTGTCTATTGCCAAGGCTGGGGAAGTCCCCAGAAATACCGCTGGTCCCTTGTTTTGTTAAACTCAGCCGCTGCCTGTGTTTCTAGGGACTTCCAGCTCATACTGAGGTTCTTCTGGATGAATCACTGCCATCACGTGCTGCACCTCAAGCTCACTAAAAGTTTGGAAGTTTCAAGTGGCTTTAGTATACACTATATATTCATGCTTTTCAACAACTTTTAATGTTGCAAATGCCTTTACTGATATAAAATTCAGCTGATGTGTTTTTCAGGATGTGGGGTTTCAGTTCTATGACACATTGTGCATCAGCGTAGCAGTCGACCTGGCAGCGCTATCAGTTGCTGAGTGAAGACCAGAATTTCACCCTGTGCCTGTAGTGCAAGCAGGTGGTTGATGCGATAGTACCCGTACACTTTTCCTGGTCATCCTTCAGAGGGAGGCATCGTTCCCATTCTCCTAGAGAAGTTGTGGCCTTAACATTCCCTGTGGTTGCTGCTAAGCCATATCTAACAAAGAACAGGATCGTTAACAGCCCAAAACCCAAGCATGAAGCCGAAAGAGTAAAGAGTGAATCAGTTTAATTTTTGAGAAGTATCGGGCGTGTGCGAGTGCATGATTCTTCTTAATAGTGAAGGTGCTGTGTGTGAATTTAGTGCGTACATGAAGTGGGAGTGCTGGTGTTTAATGAAACCAGGAACCATCAGTAACCTCTGACTGGGAGGGGTGTGCGTGTGGGTGTTGTTTTTTGAACTCATCTTCACCACTCCTTATGATCAGGGCATGTGTCAGTATTTGGAGAAAGTACGCTGTAATGTAAACCACCCGGGTTTGTATCATTTAGTGCGTTGATGTTGCAAGCTCTCTGCCTGTAGTCCTTTCCTCCTGGCTTCAGAGATGCTGATAACAAAATTATCTTTCTTTTATAATGGAAAAGAAAAGCTCTGAACAGAGGAGGCCCACTGAAAGTTCTCCCATGTTTGAGCATGAAAAAGTCAGTTGCTTTACACATACAGGGAACTTTCTCAGGATTGTCACAGCAAGCAGATTGGTTTTGTTCTTCATCAGGTTTTGCATTCCAAAAAGCCCAAAGAGTGTGTTTCTTTCTCAGAAGAGTGAAAGTGCAACAGCTCACCTCTCTTTTCAGTAGCAGCTCTGTCTGTAAGAAATAATTCCTGTACTTTCCTTGCATCGTGGAGGATAGGCACTGTACGAGTGAAACTTGCAGTCCATCCAGAAAAAATTAGATACACTCGGCTCATTCTCATTGCAGGTCCCATCAGGAAGCCCAAGTATGTGGAAAGTCCAAGAGTGCCGGGTGAGGCAGCTCTGCCGCTGAGAAAAGGATCCGAGCAGGGAGAGCCCAGCCACAATGGTAAGAGTTGGTTTGGTGGTGCTGCATGTGGCAGAGTGGCAGTTCATTTCAGACCGAGGGATACAAAGGAGCCTGCATAGTAAGGGAACCTGATTCTTTATTGTTAAGAGTGTTCTTCAGATTTAACTTGCCTCGTGGTAAGGAGGAGATGCTCGCTGTGGTACTGGGCGACCTTTGGAACTGTCCCAGTTCCTGGAGCTGTGCGTGTACCGGAGGCAAAATGACGCCTGGGTGTTGTGGATTGGTACATAGGCCTAAGGCCCACTAGCATTTTTCTGAGCTTGTTTTTAATGTGCATCGCTCTGCACAGGGTACAGTGCTTCCTTGTCTACCTCGTGCAGGAGCTTGTTGCCGAGGAAGGTGGGAACAGCAGACTCCTGTGTTGGCCACGCTGAATAAAGCTCCCTCCTTAGAGTTAGTTGGCGTTCTTGGAAAGAACAGTTTGACAGTCGTTAGATGTGACTAGTGCATAACAGAGTGTGGCTTTGGCAGTGAACGTCACAGTCCAAGCAGACTGGCCCGTATGCTGGTAGAGGACTGTGTGCACTGTGACAGGGACTTCTCGTGCCTTGGATTTTGAGAATCCTTTCTCAGTTTACCTGACCTCATTAAAGTCATTGAACATAACTGATGAGGTTCCAGCAGAATAATTTTTTGTTCTGCTTTCATTGTAAATGAAACTATGGTTTCAAAAGACAATGTTTTCTTTTTTTAAAAGCCCCTTATTTTTGATGCTGACTAGTGAAAATAAAACTCATTGTAACTGTTTTCACCATTTTCTGCTGCAGTTACCTTGGTCCCTCTTGTGTCTCCATCTTCACAGACATATTAGTGCTGGCATTAATGCCAGGTTTATGTCCAACTGGGAAAACATGTATTCCTCTTCTCCCTAGCCTAAGGGTGACCATCTCTTGATGATCCTCCTCTTCACAGAGTTGTACTCCCAGAGAGGCTGCAGAAGGTCAAAATTAAACTCGAGTGTTTAAGGATTAAACAGTGGTTGCTGGCTTGAACAACTTAGACTCTTGGGTTTTATCTCTGTTGCTGAACTGATTTTGGCACTGTGCCTACCATTTACTCCAGACTTGTCAAATATTAAAATTTAAATATAATAATAATAATAATAGGACATTGTAACTTTGATAAAAGAATGAAGATGTTGATTTTGCAAACTCTGTAATTTCCAGGACTGTAACTTCCAAATTTAAATTGTAATCCTCAAAATTACAGTTGTACAGAGAAAATCTATTTTCCAGTCAACTATTTTAAGACCTGTCAATTTACAGAATACTCTGAGATACAAAATCTTTTACCATATGCTTTCAAAAAAAAAACATTTCATAGACTTCCCTTTTTTGGGGTTAAGTGAGAAGCAGATAATTTGGTCTTCCACAGTAAAATCCTAAGCTGTTCAGAGAATTAAGAAGTACATGTGTTCAAGTAGGTATTGAGCTGGAGGACATAACGGATGGTTGAGTGGTAAACTACTCATGCTTGCAAACCGTGGGCTCTGTGTCACTCTCAGAACTGAAACATGGTAAATGCTCACTGGTCTAGCTGCTCAGTTAAAATCATTGTTTTCTGTGTTTTTCTTGCAATCTGCAGCTTGGGGGAAAATGTGCTCTTTAGTGCAAATACCACTGAATGTCAGCTGTGTCTGGTGTGGTGAGATACCATATGCTCTTCACAGTACTGTCCTGATGCTCATTTGGCTTAGCAAAGCCTTAAAGGAAAGACCAGAGTAAAAGGGGCAGTTCAGCCTTTTTTGGTGGTAGTTTCTCTCCTTCCACACCTGGCTTGGTGGTGGCGTAGAAGGCAGCACAGCAGTGCAGCTGAGAGGATAGTCTGTCCTCTTAAACTTCATCAATATCTTACAGAACTGTAGAGTCACAGAATGGTGGGGACTGGACAGGCCCTCTGGGGATCATCTGGTGCCACCCCCCTGCTCCACCCAGCAGGGTCACCCAGAGCAGGGGGCCCAGCAGCGC
>JANIJG010009174.1:18606-100167 GCA_024611175.1 Megaceryle torquata | reverse complement strand
AACCATGGGGTGTTCTCACTGCCAGCAGCAGACACTGTCCATGAAAACAGGCTGCTGACTTCAGAAAGTGACGTTAGAAGTACTGAGCTGAAAAGTAAAATCACTGAACATAATTAGTTCTGTTCTCATTCAAACCAGAACACCAAGATCTATCTATTCTAATGTATCAGTTTCTTGCGCTAGCTCCTAATAAATCTATTTTGTCTCATACATATGTATCTAACATCTTACTGTCTTGCTGAGCATAACGTGTATCCTTCAGTAAGAGTTCATACCCAGTTGCCACCTTTCCTAATACACGGTAGGTGTATTTTTGTCTTTCATACAGCCACATCACATCAGTGGCTCATTACCCTGCTGCTATCAGTTAACACAAGCCTTTCCTCCCTCCCAGAACCCACCAACTGCTTATAGTGAAAATTACTGTTTTCAATGTGATCGAAAGCCCAGGTTCGTTCCCCACATAACAGAGGTAACTTACCAAAGAACCTATGAGATGATGAAAACCCAGTAGTTGGCAAGAGATCAGTAATGGAGATCAGTTTAATTTTCTGCTGGACTGCAGTGCCCTCTGGAGGTGCTTGTCTAGCTTTACAAGTCACAGAACTGAGTAACTATTTCTAATTTAAGACCCTCCATTTGGGTCAGAGATCATGCCAATTGGTAAATAGAACGGAATAAAAACCAGGCAACCCTTCCCTGCCCGCAGGGAAGGAAATAGGATTTCAATTCATTTCAACACAACTGCATTTGGAGAACTAAAAATGAATCTATAAAACTAAGCAAATCAATTAGCTATTGTAACATTTTCTGGACCGTAGGAATACTGCCTGCAGGATGGTCTTAGGTTTTATCTTTAGGTGTCAACTGTCAACTCAGTATCAATTTATGACTGAAGTGTCAAGCAGAAAAATACTGCATTTTTTTTAAGGAGTGCATACATACTAGACATTGCTATTTTCCAGAGTGCTCTTCTCGGTGTACTCTGTTATTAAGATAGCTGTAGCAGTGTTCAGATAGACAGCCAGCTAATAATAATAGCTTTCCTGTTTTTAATTTGGGCATTGGCTCAAACAGAAGCATCACAACTCTGAAATCTACTTAGAGCTGGCAGAAGAATAAGACTTGAGGAAAAAGTAAAAAATAAGGCATCTGCTATCTATTCTTTGTCTTGCGCGTTACATTGCAGTGTAAGATACAGGCTTCTCACTCTCACACATACCAAGGAGATCACTATTAACACTTGTGGGTCCTATGGATATTCTGCCTGAGTATTTCCAATGCTGCACATCTACAGCTGTACCTGCTGTACCTTTCACACTCAACACAAGTTTACAGTAACCAAGCACCACAGGTGCACACTTTTATCTAAGTTTGGGAGTCTATGTTGTCATACTGACCTCAACCTTCCAGTCACTCCAAAATGATGATTTGAGCTTTGGAAAGCATCAAGTTGAAGACTCAATACTAAATTTATGAACTGAAAGCAAGCTCTTCCTTCCTTCATATGCTGATAAACACATTGTTTTCAACAAGATCTTAATTATTAAAAACATACCAATGGTGTCACTAACACTTTTTCACTTGTTACCAGGTCACAAAATAAAAATGTTTGACAATTTATCATTCCTACCAACCTCAATATTGGAGACAATGCCTACAAGTCTGTGAAATCAGCCTTTCAGTAAGTAGCCAGGTAATGTTAAAATAATTCCTTGGTAGAAAATTAAAAAAAGAATAGGTCAATGGTAATAAATGCCAGATTATCATGTGCAGTTTGGAGCGTAGCCACAAAGGAATAGTTTTTGTGATTTTACAGGAATAAGAAGTTTCTCTTGTATGTTTATGATGGAAATATTCAGGTCAGTACACACACCAAAGTTTTAACCCTTCCTTAAGGGACACAAACATTTTAAAGACTAAATTCTTTAAACTTCTGCTTTCTCTTTGGACACCTACTAAATTCCACATATTAAAAAAAAAAAAATAATAAAGGCATCTAAAACTGAAGCAGTCTTACTGAGCCTTCTTTCTCAACAGCTTTGTTTGCAGTTGCCTAAAGAAGAAAATCATACTTAATATTTACTTAGAACCCAAACTTTCTGATAGGAAAGCATGCAATTGCTAGTAAAAAAATCCAAGGCAGAACACAGTAAGTTAGAAATTAATTGATTTGCAAGACCAAGTGCTCAGAGAGATTCAATTCTTAGACAATAAATAGTAGGTAAAAAAATGCTTAAACCCCATATTTTTCACTAAACAAAAATGCTGTAACTATACCCTACTTGAAGTAAAACAAGGAAAGCAACTTGTGAAACAAGTTAACTTTGATTAATACTGTTTTATGTATGGTATATGCACAAATGAAACAGGCTGTTGTCCCCTATGACCTTTCAGGATTTAAATAACAATTTTCCTCAACACCAAATATCTCATTGAGTGCCAGATAAAGCAGTAGCAGCTCATGTATCATCTCAAATGGAAATCAAGCAAATCCTTCCCCCTCGCCCATCAAAGTACTTACAAAGACAAATTCCCTCGTAGCAGTGTCACGAAAGTGAAGATCAGACACCTCTGTTTCAGAAGCTGCCAGCCACTGAAGTGCTGCTCTGAGTTGGGGGTCCACTAGATTTGGTTCCAGATCAATATTCACTACTGCTAAAGTCTTTCGTATTTGCTCCAAACCTAACATTAGAAATAAAATCATCAAAACTATAGCTTCAAAGTGTTTAAAAAAGCCTGTATTTTTGACTGTTTAGACTATATCTTAAAAGCCTAATTTAGTACACATATAAAGGAAAAAAAAAAGCAAGCATGCTGAAGTGTTTCTGTACTTTCATGTATGGAAGTACTGTTTATCCCATTTACAATTGCTTGCCAACATAGATGAGGATTAAAACACATCTAAACTTCAATGTGTATTCCAAATGACAAGGAATTTAACACAGCCTTTCAAAAACTGAACAGCAATGGCTCTCACAATGCCCATCAGTCATTTCCATCTCCAACTGCTATTTTTTGCTATGCCTTCAACTACTAAATATTTAAAAAGTCTCTATATCAGAATTCTTTCCTGTACAGGCAGACTGATCAGACTGTCTCCTGAGTTCTTCCAAAATATAGTGCTGGTTTTACTGAGGTCTATCCCATTTTTCAACACTTCCTTTACAGCATGACTTCCAGAAATCAACAGAGTATTGAAAGAGCAGCTGCATTAGTAACACAGAGAAACTACATCGCTGTCATTGCCTGTTCCCACGCTGAATTTCAGTATCCAGCTATGACACTAATCCTTTCAGAAACCAACTAAGCACATGCAGCTCCAAGCTGTTCTTGAGGTGTCTGCTTCTAGACTACTGGACTTAACTCTCTAGAAACAAGGAAGACATTTGCAGTAAACATATATGTTCATGTGCAGTTTACCTCAGTTTCACTCCTCTTCCAATGAAGCTTATGAAAACTGATATATAGAAGGTGTTAATTTCTAACTGGCAAAGTTAAGCAATAAAAAATTAAATAGTGGAACTGTCAACATAAGTGTGCTTCTGGTGGATAATATTTGTCTAGGAGCTCCAAAATCTATTTCTTTACGCAAGAGGAAAAAAACCCAAAACAATCATAAAAAAACCTCACAGCACTTAATGGATGGAAAGCATTATGGTAATGTATCCCTGGGAAATCTTGATTTTTTTTTAGTTTTATAAAATAAATGTACATTTAGCTAGTAATAAGGCTTTGCTTCAAATTCTTTGGTGAACAAGGTGCAGTCAGCTTAGAAAAGCCAGACACTTCTAGGTATGACAAGAAATAGAACTTCCAAAAGTACCAGACCAGTTACAAAGTTTTAAAGAGGTTTTTTTCAATTAATAGTGAGATGTTAAAGAAACTAAACTGGAAAAATTTCCCTAGAAAATCCTTAGCACTGTATAAAGCAGTCCATTGCACACCAGGAGACACCTACAGTGTGTAGAAAAAATAAAATCAAGCACTGTATGCATCGACCAATTTGAACATTTGGGATGCTAGAACTAGTTGAGACCAAAAGCAAGCAATGGTGCATTGATAACCTAGAAGAAAACTACAGAGCAGAAATATTTTAGTTATAATTATGCTGAGGAAAAAATACCCCATAATTTAGTTTAGCTTTACTTCATTATAACCTCAGTGAGATCCGATTAAAAAATAAATAAATAAACATTCAGAGATGTGGTTCATTTCCCTAAGTTTTTGCCAGGAGCTTAAAGAAAAGAAATAAAAAAACAGAAAGAAAAAAAGAAACATCCACACATCCTTCTGCTCACATCAAGACTATCTGAAGATGCGCAACATGGCTGAATATCCTGGAGAGGGTAGAGCAGAGGCTTCTTGAAACGCTTATTTCAACTTCAGAATATACCAAGACAAAGAAAAGCACTGTTACAACCTGCTATAACATCAGCTCATCTTTAAATCAGCCTCATAGCCTGGGTATTCAGGCTGATCTCATTTGAATTAACAAACTTTGGCACTTCAGTCACTGGAACCAGTGCAGAAATCTTCTACAAACCAAAAAGCTGTAACAAGATTCTGGGTAAACCCTATTTGGTATTTCCCTAAGAAGAGAGTATAACAGATGTATGAAATCCAACTTTTTTTCATTGTTTCTCATGACTGCTCTCCCAGTGTTAATATGGTCAGTTTGAATAACTTATCTTGAACACAGCCATGCAGACGCATTGTCATGGCTCCTTATCAGATATTTCACAAAGAAGTTATTCTATGCATATAAATTTGCACTTTCAACAGTCTGATCAGAGTTCAGTACGTTATGTTATTAAGTATGTGTGTGAGCATCAGGGCGTTTCCCAAAAGCTATAAATTCCAGTGCATGAAGAGCTGTATATGGGGTATTAATCTAAGAATTTATTCTGACACAACTAACAATATTATGACATATTATGATGAAAAGGAATTATAGGCCTGTTGCCTTGTTTTGCAGACTACAGAAACAAAGAATGAATAAAGTAATTCATGTAGATCACACAGGTCAAGAACAGCAGTATATGCTGGAATTACCTTCTAGAGCATCCTTGGAGTCTTCATCTTTATCTTCCGTTCCATCACTGGGTTTTAAAAGTATAATAAAAATATTAATACAATCCAATATATGCACAACAAATGTAGCCAATCCTAAAACTGTAATCAAGGCTAGAGGACAGGAATATCATAGAAGAATTAAGAAGTGATCATGAAAAGAAGCTTTGCTTCTCACACCATTTCATGTTGGAAACAGATTTATCATCAACTTGACAAGATTTGCTTTTAGGGAAATAAAGGAAGAAGAGAGAAAAAAAGAGAAGGATATTAAAAAGAAGGATTGTAGTATGAAGACAATTAAGAAAACACTGATTTTAATTAAGTAGGACAGTTTAGTTTTGCTTCATATGTGAAAAGGCTGAACCATCTTATGGCACAGGTATGAACAGCTATAGGTTATTCCAAGCTGTAAGTCACAAAGGTTCTACAAAAATCAGTTACCAAGAAATTTTGAAAGTTTCCACAAGCTAAAGGGAAAACCAGAAATCCTGTAGGAAGCAAGCTCTAGTTTGCATGAAAAAGTAAATCTAAAGACTTGTAAAACTGCAAGCAAGAACATGCACAAATGGGACCTTTGATTTTGCAAGCAGGACGCATTCATTGGTTTAGCACAGCAAAATTTAACCATTCAGTATGGATTAATTAATGAAAAAAATCATATTGTGATTAAGTGAGAAGAGTGTGAATAATGTATCAGCATAAAAAATGAACTGCATTTTTATTTTCCAAAATGATGAATTCATGCATTAATTATGAGGAACCCATCTGGTTTGTATTTCTCAACTCAACTAACCTGTCTGATGTTGGAAAGGATAAATTCTCCTCATACATATCCCCTTCTAAACCAAGACTGCTCCAGCTACTGCTGTTACCATTACTGCCAGGAGAAGAAAAAAACACAGCTGAACTAGAAAAGAACAATAGCTCAAACTAGAACCTTCAATTTCCTTAGAGCTGTTTTGTCAAGACACTGAATGCAAGAGCACTGAAACTTCGTAAATGGTTTTGCTGGAACAGAGTACAGATGTGGCTGTCAGTGCTATTCAGAGCAGCAATGTGCACAATAGTGCAAACTGGTAAGTTTCAGGACATGGGTGAAAGTATTAATTTGTAGTCATTAATTTTCCACATCAGTGCTAGCAAATCTAAGTTCGTTGCTCATTATTTATATGAGCTCAAAAAATTTCAATATGATTACTGGTAGGAATATGGACTGTAACTGATCTTTGAGCAAATGTTATAGCTAAGAGTTCAGAAAACTATACATTGTGAAGACAACTGCACAATATAATCCTTCTGTCTCTTTCCAAAAATGCAGCAGTGATGTCCATCAGCCTGATGAGAAGGAATTCTTAGAGCAAACACACAAAAAAATTTTTTTTGAAATTTCTGAATATTGTTTGAGAAACACGTATTTTAAAAACCAGGTCGTGTGTGCTTATAGATCAGTGAAACCAATACTAAAAAACTATGTCACTCACAATTCATAAACATACCACATTTATTCCAAGACTATACTCCAGCCAATGAGAAGAACTGAAAAAAAAATGAACATGTCCTTACACTGGCACATTTTAGGCATTATAGTTAGGGGAGTATGTAAAGTCTGTGCTTATGTACAAGACTGAGCTACTCATATGATAAAAATCTCTGTTCCCCAACTTCCCATCTCCTCCAGAGCACATCTGGAAGCCTTCCAAGACCAGGATGTCAACATAACCCAGCATACTTTGAGAAAGCTAGATTGTCTACTATAGGTGGTATGACAAGTCATGAAGTAACTCCAGAGAACAACTACAGCAAGAAGATGCTTTCTAGGTACACAGAACTTTGGTGAAGAAAACAATTTGTTTCCACTTATTCCACTCAAGGCAAATAGTAAAATTTAAAACCACAAATGGTGGAAAGAAACAATTCAAGAGACAGACATTAACCTCTCTCAAAAGTCTGACAGTAGTATCACCTAGCAGCGTCCTTTGCTATCCAGCACACCTGCTTGGATCCTGATTTCAAAACAGTAACTGGAGGTTAACAAGCCTGTAATATGAACACACGCTAACAGGAAAACAAACCAACCAACCAAAAAAATTAAAGTTTCTGATGCTTCATTCAGCTCACTGTTGCTTATTTATACCATACGTGCAAAGAACAATCAAACAGTTCTCTCACTATGAAAAAAGAAACATGTAAAGAGCAGAAGCTCTTTATGCCAACCCGGTCTTAAGAACATTTCTCAAGCTACTGTGTGACACTATCACAGTACATATGAAGCATTAAACTTGGGTTGAATTAGAAACTGTGCATAGAGAAATGATTTAGTATTGCTTAGTGACACCAATACTTCTGTACTGAAACAGCCTCTTTCACTGAAAGTTATAGATATCTAAGTGGAAGTAAAAGCTGCCCCAACTCCTGGACTGAAGGAAGTAGTACTTGCAATACAGGAGAATGACCTCACGCATACTACTATTCTGATGAGGCAAGAAAATGTATCTTAAAAGTCAAACTTGGTTTAAAAAAAAATCATATATATTGAACCGTATGATTACAATGCTTAGCAATATATGAGACATTTTTGTAACATGATTTTTATTTCCTTTTAAGATGCCAAATTAACAGTCTTGGAAATAAAGTCCTGCAATCACAGAACAAGCAATAAACAGACAAGGGCATTATAATGCTTCTATAATGCTTCATGCAGCTCCTCAACATGAGCCAGCAGAAGAATTACAGGAAGAGAAGCTCCATGTGTTTAAAACCAGATTGGATGGGGCTTTCTGCAACCTGGTCTAGTGGGAGATGTCCCTGCCCATGGCAGAGGGGTTGAAACTAGATCAGCTTTAAGGTCACTTCCAATCCAAACTGTTCTATGATATATGGGAACTATAACTCAGATCATCTGCTTTGAGACTGCATTATGTACAGCCAAAGGCAAGAGGCTTCTGCTCTGGATGTTCCAATTAATCCCCTGGAAAAGCCTATGTCTATGCCTATACCTATACATTAACTACAGAGAGAGCTTAAAGCTATTTTATTTCTAAATTTAAAGATGCTAACATTAGGCAAGTAAAGCAGAAACTATAAACACTCCCCTGCATAACTACACCAAATCTGCTAAAGAACATTTGTTCCTATTTCCATTCAAATGGAACTGCAGAGATCATACTTTTGGTAATTCTTTCCAAGTTGCCTTTCTCCCTTATTTACAGTTTAATTCTTGGTGAAATACTGAACTACAATTTTTATATTGATCTGAGATGTAGAGGGCATGTACTGTTTCAACAGAACTACTAGAAAAAAAAGTCTTTTTTTTTTTTTTTTCCTGAAGTAAAGTGAAGCAAAGTAAAGGGAACTTGACCACTATAGCTTGTATTCTTGTGTTATTTTCTGGGGATTCTGATCCTGCGTTCCAAAAAAAAAACCAAAAAAAAAAAACCTTCAACCACCATTAATGGAATCTCTTGGTTTATATTATGAAGATAATTTCCAAAAAGTCAGCTAAAGGAGTCACAAGTACCAATGTCCACTGAATACCCCAAACAGCCTGGAAAATACTGGGGGAAAGAAAAGGTCCTCCCTCACAGATTAAAATTTGCTTAATGTTTACTATGCCACTTAATTATACTGTACCAGCACTCCAAACAAATTGGTCTAATGACATCTGGTACCTCACAGATCATACAAGCAAGACTGCTGACGGCTTTTTAGACACAAGGAATCCACTTGCATTTAGAAATAGCTGCCAAGGGAGCAATGCTACCCAACAGTAAATTTAAATGTTTCAAATTGACATGGTTTATATATCATCAGCATAATAATCTTTAAACAGATGGCACTAAACATAAGGGGGGGAGAATTAAAAAAAAAACAAAAACAAACCAACCCAAAAAACCAACAGAAATCCAAACTTTCAACTCTTATAACATAATGAATGCCCCTTCTATCACTGAATGGCAACCTCCTGTTTAATAAAACAGTTTATTAAAAAAAAAAAAAGGAAAAAAAGGAAACAAAAAGCAGTAAATCTTCATTATTGCCATGCAATTTTTTATTCCCTTAGAAGATGCTAACACTGTTCCATAAATGGTGGCACTACTGAATCTTGTTTTCAGAAGGTTGTCCCTTGTCCCTTTCCCCCGTATCTTTTTACTAAGGGCAATACCCCAGATCCTGTCACACCTTCCAAACCCCAGCAAGACAAACACGTGTTCTGTTACCAATCCACAGTTACTTTTGTAAAACTAGCCAGTCAATTTGCACAGACTAGTTTCTTCTGCAAACATCTCACTATCCAAATTATGCCTCCCATTCTCCAAGTAAAATGTTCATTTTAGGTCACTCCTCATCTAATGAGCCACAGATTTTCTTACAAGTCATAGAAATTACTTTCTTTTAATTTAAATTTCTTTTGGGTACGATAAACAATAAATACAACATGGGCACTACAGGTGCTGAATTTTTTTAATACTTTTTTATTCGCAGTATCAACTAATCTATATTTTATTCACTACTTTTAACTGTCAATATGCTGAATATTCGTCCTTATACTTTGAATTTCTCATGTAAGTCCAATTCATTTTTCCTCAACAGATGTTTTTTTATTAAAATAACTTTAATTCGATCTATTCTCTAAGAAAAGTATTCAGTTGTATGAGTGATACATTATAGTAGTGGTTTGATTAAAATATTTAGTTAAGCAAAAACATGTAAAGTACTGTAGGCATTTCAGTGATGTTTCACTTTGGTACCAAATATCCTATTTGTACATCTCCCAGATTTTCTTTAACCTCAGCGATGCTAAAAGTGCTACCTAAAAAGATAAATCCTCTCCCCCATTTCTGCTCCTCAACAGAACTACTGACAGTTTCTACAGTAACGTAAGTGGTGGATCAATCACAAAAAAACCTAAGTTTATTCATTCCTCATACAGAAGCTCCTTATATAGAAGCTTAGGCCATGACTCTCCATATAATTTTCCCCGGCAACAGGCAGCAACACTGGAGATTTTTAAAATTCCCATTCTAATCTTTGTTAGTTATCAATCAGCCAGGGGAAGGGTAGTGAGAACCTCTGTGGAAAAAGTCACTACCCTGAAAGGTAAGTTCCAATGTTCCACACCTGTAAGCTCATGATTAGTAGTGCATAAATACTCCACCAACAGCAGTTAGAACAGCCTATCAATTCAAGTCCTCCAAAAGACAAAAATAGATGTTAAAGCTCCTCGTGCACATTAAGCTCACATTAAATTATTTTCAAGAATAGATTAATTTACATAAAACATTCTCAGAGACTTTTAGTATTTTAGAGAACAACTTATAAACAGTACTTTCAAGTTGTATTTCATCCATGGTGGTAGTTTTTAAAACACCTGCATCTTTTGCTAATACTTATATATGTACAGTTTTTCTTGAATGTAACTCCCTGACATCAGTGACAATGCATACTCCACATATTTTCCTGGGTGTACAGCATGAACATTTGTAGACAACATTATTTTGTAATAAAATCCAAACATAATATTAGAGTCACTTTTAATTAAAAAAAAGTAATTGTGTGTTGAAGACAAAAATCTCTTCTCCCCTGTGCCCTGGGAGAAAGACACTTGATGCCAGGTTATTTGATGTCAAGATAACTGTTTAACTATACTAACATGTTTATAGTTACCTGTCACTGAGGTGAAGAAAACTGCTGCTCTCATCAGGATGTTCATCTTCAAAACTTAGATTGGACCAACTCCCAGTGCTATCATCACCAATGCTAAGACTCATCTGCTGGCTAACAACAGATTCAACAGAGTGAAATCCTTCTCTTCCAACAGAGCTAAATAAAAATTTAAGACAAAAACATCACTGCATTTCATGTGGATATATGTTAGATCATTTACAACAATTTAACACCATTTCAATGACATTAAATTCCAAGAAAGAAAAAAAAAAAAGGGAGAGAAATCCATTAATTTCTACCCTATTCTCAACAAAAAAAGCAGCTAAAAGAATCAGAAATTGCAATGGGCTTAAGTCAAGGATTGCCATTGGGAATTCTTTCACTAGAAGACAAAATGAGTGGCAGAAATAATTCTCTCAATCTGAAGACAAAGCAGAGAAGGCACTGCAGCCTTACAGACTATAACGCAAGATACACCTCAAGCAGAAGACTTACCAGTTCTTAATGCTTACCACAGGACAGTTTGGCTATTTTCCTCTGCTTGCTTTTGGTACAACCAGCTAGGTGGTCTGCTATGGCAGGCAAAGTGCTTTTAAGTACATACTGGTGTTTAAAATGTTAGGATTCCACTTTTTAAAAAGGTCTTTCTGTAGATAAAGTTGTCTCCTTGCTTCAAGAAAGTGTAGCAACACATGGTTTGTACAGAGCTCTTCCCTTGGGAAATAAATTTCATTTTTGACTCAAAAACCAATCGAACAAGTATGCTCAATAAAAGGCAGTCTTTTGAAGACAATTTAGAAGATCCAGTTTGATAACATTCAAGAAGTTTGAACTTCTTATTAAAAAAAAAGTTACAATATGAGAACATGCAGTTATGAACTATTCTTCAGGGCCAAACTCTGATTATCTACTTACAGGTGAAGTGGTAGAAAGTTCAAGAAAAACGATCATCTTCCTACACCTTCAGCAAGCAACCACTGTAACATTTCACCATTCAAAAAGCCAACCATAACCACATCACTGATAGCACTTTGCTCTAGAGAGCACAAATTTGTGCAGACAAATACATAGCTTGAATTGGAACCCGTCTGGGTAATGCAAAGGTGATGTTTTTCCCCCATGTGTATATACAGTTACACCAGCACTAGTAGAAGTTCTTTTCACCACAGAAGGCAGCTTCTCAAAGAACATATGCAATCCCCACCATACATTAGATGACAACATAAGCAATATTTATATATTTTTATAGTAAAACCCTAATGCTGCCTCCTTGTCAGAGATAGAATAATAAACAGCATCCCTTTGAACCCTGCATTTTATTCTCAAATTTTAAATAGAATTTTTAAATAATATTTTTAAGAAGCGATTCAGAAACAAAGTGTCATCTTTGACACTTCACTCTTACAGTAGTAAGCTGTAGAAAACCATCACCAAGTTACTTCAAGATTTTTGCAGCCATTATATATGTGTATATATGTGATGACCACTTTGATGCTGCTAGTATGGATAGGTTTCATATTAAACCTTGAAAGAATTAGTTCTGTCCCACTGTGGCCTTTACCCACTGAACATATAAAAATCAATTTTATAATTTATCACGATGCCCCTCTAGAAACCAGGAAAATAAACCAGTAGATAGTATGCTCCCCACCCCACCCCCCCCAAAAAAAGAAATATTACTATAATTGGAAAAAAACCCACGTGGTAAAGATTGCTCTTGGACCTGAAGAAGAGGAGATTTCAAGTCACTGATCACTGCGCAGTCTCAGTTGCTGTTTGCCCCAGAGTGACTGTGGCAAATATTTCCCATTTATAGACCTTTTTAACTTTTAAAGGAAACAGTCTATTGGTTTTTGCTAAATACACAACAATTTGCAAGTCAGTTCCTTACGTACTGTAGTATTATTTTATAAGCTGAAGTATGCTTTAGTAAGATGATTTTTTCTTAAAATAAAGGGTTGTGGTTGTTTGGGGTTTTCTCCCAATAAAAAGGAGACCATCACAACACAACCATAACCAAAATAAAGCCTTCATTCTGTAAACCAATGGCTAGTTTGGCCAGTACCAGATGGTGGTCCCAGTAACAAGGCAAAAAAAAATTACTTTAGCTTTTTAGCACAGAAGAGAAAAAAGAGGTAGGGAACAAATCTGGATTCTGTCATGGCTCACAGATCAAACAAAACTCGCTACTATAGATAAAAATAACAGTATTACAAGTTGAAATAATAAGTTTCACTTATTAGTCACCTACTGAAACATATGTCTGCTGATATACATATAAACCTTGGTTTCACATCCACATGTAGAAAAGTGGTTTGTTTGGTTGTTTGTTTTTTTTTTTCTTCTAGTTCTGCATCATTTAAATATCACCAGAATAAAAAGAAAACATTCAGAACACGAGGTGTACATTTCTGAAAATTAAAAAAAAAATAAAATACACCCCGCCCCCCGATTTCCTTACAAGCACATATTTGTGTTCATAATCCTTGGGGGTTTTTTTTTGGTACAGGATGTAAAAAATAAGAGAAATTTAATATTACCTTACGTTAACTGCCTGACCAATATTAGTCATAGCTGACGTCATTATTTCAGTAGTAAGGCTTTCAGCAAAACTGACTCCATCATGTCCAATACCACTGTCGGCTGTCAGACTTGTGTAACTCTGCTCTCCTTCTGCCTTCTCTACGGCTGCAGTAGCTCCCTTGTCAGGAACTACTGTCTTCTGTTCTACATCAACGTGAATTTTTGGAATATCAAGCTGAAACACTCTTGATTTTTGACAGGCACCACCCAGTCCAGAATGAAGAAAATTTCTCCCTTGAGTGGAGGACTTTTGTGGGGGTAGATGATGAGATGTACTTTCTGTACAGTAGCGATGTTCCTTCATGCTGCAGCATCTACAGACAGTTCCAGAAAAAGGAGACAGTTTCTCAGTATATGAGAGCCTATCCCCATTTTTTCTGTTTTCAGCCACATGGAGAACAGCCGACTCTAAACTCATTTCTAGAGTATCATCTGCTACTTTCCTAGCATATTGTTCTATAGCTCGAACTATGCCTTCACTGTAGCCATTTTCATTTAAACTGCCTGTACTATGATACAGCTTATGATCTGGGGAGAAAGGAAGAACTGTCCTAGAAATTCTTGTTTTAATAAGATCCCCTGTGACTTCATCAAATTCAGTCTTTTTATATAGACAGGAATCTGTTAGAGACTTTGGCAAACATGCTCCTGACATTTTCAATTTCTTCCTGACATCACAAGTGATACTGTGAGCAAGGGATTCTGAAAAATGTAACAACTCTGTACATTCTGTTCTCTGGGTGCCGACACTCCTTTCATACACTTGGTCTTCACGATGAATGCTGCTTCTCGCTTGCTGTACAGCCTCTTTATTCACTGCTTTGATCAGCTCCACCTTACAATTTACCTGTGAGTTTTGCCCAGGAAACGTCTTTCTGTTGCATCTCAATTTGGTTTTTCTAGCAGCTTGCTGTAAGCCTGATTTGATAGACCTGTAAACAAGTCTGCTGGCATACTGATCCATCAACAGGTCAGCATTACCACCTTCTCTTTTCAAAACCCGAATAATATGATCTGCGTATTCGTCAGTCACACTTTCACAGCTGGGGTATTTGGAAGTCAAACCTGTCATGCCTGAACCTTGTGGTAAAGGAAGCACAGATGAATCTCTCTCCCCCGGCCACTGGTCCTGCACTGGATCACACTGTTCTTTTGAACTATAATCTTTATCATTTTTTCTCAGATGAAGGCAATCCACCTGACAGTTAACCCGTTTCAATCTCAACAGTTTACAATGCCTTGACTTCACTATTTTCTTGGCCTCACTGATGACTTTCCCTGCCATATCACCTGCATAATTCCATAAAGAATTGCACGTCTCTTCCGGGATATTTATAAATGTAGTATATCCCCACTTCTTGTTTTGCATACCTAACTGAATCTGTCTATCAGCTTCTCTTTCATCTGTTTTACCGTCTAAATGGGAAGCAGCCAGTTCAGTCGCTATGGAAATTATATGGCTAGCTAAGCAATCTGCATACTGAGTTGTTCTTCCCGAGAGCTCCTCTTTCTCAGCAGGCATTACACAATGATCTTCATCTTCACTACTTTCCACTTCTTCAGAGAGAGAGCGCATGAGCTTCAGCATAAATTCCTCATTTTCCAAAGAGTCACGCTCAGTTTCAGACAAGCCAGTAACGGATGGATTGTATGGTGTAGAAGGTGGTGTTGCAGGTGCAAATTCCTTTGCTAATTCTCCCTTGAGTTTCTTTGATAGTTTTCTTAGGTTTCTTTCAGAACTACCTTGGCATGGTATTAAGGGAGTTGGTGGGGGTGTATCAGGCATTCCACAGGTATTTCCATCTTTGAGACCTGATTTATCTTCCATCTGCAAAGCATCTTCACTGCCAAACATCACTGAAGAAAAGCTGTTTCCTTGCAGAAAACAATCAGCCTGCCTGTAAGACACAGGTCCCGATGATGGTTTCTGTGTATCATGTTTTTTTGAGGGGTTGTTTAAGTATGTTATTGAACAGTTTCCTGTGTCAGTAAAGTCCTCTAGAACATGCCTAGCAAAAGTCACAGAGGAACAAGGCAGTGGTGATTTCAAAGAAAACTTGCACCCTTTTTGTTCCTGCCAACAATCTTTAGATTCTGAGAAACACTGAACTGAATGAGTTGGAGTAAGAAGAATTTTACATGGATTATTCAAAGGCATCTGTTGTTCCACAATTATAGAAACATTACTTCGCTTCTCAGCCTCTTGCTT
Source organism: Megaceryle torquata (assembly GCA_024611175.1). Lineage (NCBI taxonomy): Eukaryota > Metazoa > Chordata > Aves > Coraciiformes > Cerylidae > Megaceryle > Megaceryle torquata. Next base: position 84,635 of record JANIJG010009174.1, on the reverse strand, counting down.
CTTTAGCACACATTGTTCTTTTCTACTGGTATCTGCGTCAGTCTGCGAGCTCACATTACAGGCTAAATTCTCACTAGTGTTGCGTAACACAGCTTTACTTTCATCCACAGACTGTTTTATGACATACTTGGCCAAGTGATCTGCAAACATATTCTTGGGGAAGTCTTCACCAATACACTGCACATAAGGGTTTTTATCTACTATTTTTCTTGTTAACAAATCTGTATACTCTTCTACTGCCTTTGTTACTCTAGATGAGGTTATGGCTTCATAAGCTTCATTTACTATCATATCTACCATAGTCCCAGAGAATGTATTAATGCATTTAGACCCACTTGTTAATTCTGAATTAGTGTTCATTCCAGATCTGTTACTTGTTGCTTTGGTATCGTTCTGGTTATGTAAGAGTGATGGAGTACTTTCAGTATTCTGACTGTGATCTGAAGTTAAGTATATGTTTCTGAAACAAGCAACTTCCTCCTCTCTTGTTCTGCTTGTTAAGAATGGATGCGTGGAATCTTTGTATATTTTCATATTGTCGTCAGAATTCAGAGCAGTGGATGTTTTCACTTTACAAGCATCAGAGGAAACCTGATTTTGACAAAGAGCTCTTCCAGCTAAGGGCACAGGTATTGAACTTACAAAACCAGAGGTGCAAAACAGAGCCTGCTGAACTGTATATTCCTTCTTGGAATCTTGGATTGGCTTCAGTGCTACCCTATCATTAAAACTGGGAAAAACTGTGGAAGTCTGCGTTGACTCTAACATACTTTCTGCACTCACATATTTAATGTTGTCCATGGAAACACTAATCGCCGCTTGTGTTGTGAAGGTCACATCAACCTGAGATAGTTCAATAAAAGCCTCCTGAATGACAGATTCAGACAAATCTCTGGCATATGATCTTACCACTTTGTCTTCATAATCAAATGATGATGGCTGTGCAGCTGTAGGTGTGGATGGATATGAAAACTGGCATACTTCCATGATTCCTTCAAACACAAGTTCTTCGGCAAGATCTGCCGCAAACCGCGCAACGGTGTTGGTAAATATTTGTTTCTTTACATGCCTCAGCTCTTTCAAAGCACCTGCTATAGCTTCACTCACCAAAAAGTTTGCTATCCCGTTAATGGCTCGTTCCTTCAGGGAGATTGCTCTACGTCTCCCAATCTCATAAAAAGCCATTTGAAAGACTGAGGAGGTCAACCTAGCAGCCAAAAGACAAAGTGCATTGGTGCACGAAGAAACGCCTTTTTGCAGGTCTTTAAATGCACTGCCAAAACTTTTTTCAACTAATTCAGTTGCAAATTTCTGAATGCTATCTCTAATCATTAATGACTTATGTTTAGATTTTGCTTGTTTATCTGCCTCCTTAACAGTTTTCATTTTGAGATCTGCAGCTTGACGTTTTTTCTCTTTCGAAGAAACCCCTCTGTGTCCTGCACATACTTGTTCTGATGAGGACTCAGAATGAAAAACAGAACCCAGTATTTCAAATGAAACACTATCAGCGTACGCAGAGTAACTATTATAAACCGCATCGGGGTGATTTTGACCTGCCCCGTCTCCACCGAGATTAATTCGACATAAACATTCAGAAGAACTGCAGCTCCCTAGAGGGCTGAAAGCCGATGATCTAATAGGGCTGAACAAGCCTCCGTTCTCTTCCCCTGACGTTTTAACTGGGCGAGGGGAATCCGGGACATCAAAGACGCTGCTGTACGGTGATTCTGGTTTACGAGGAGTTGGTTTCTTGACGTTGGCTGGGAGAGTGGGACGATCGAACTTGAATTTCTGCGGATTCATTGTAATGCTTGCAGAAGACACTTGTTCATGTGCAGTCCTCCTTTTCTGGGAGGGATTCCCTAAGATGGGATCTCTAATAACTTTACAAGAGTTTTCCAAGGCTTGTTCCAGCTCATCAAACTGATCAAAACTATCAAAAAATTCACTTACTTCTGAGTCTGAATCCTCTATACCATCTTTCACTACTGGAATTTTTGGCAGCTGAAGTTTTGCCTTCAAGCTTTTTTGATACCCTTCTTCGTCTAAGAAGATGATGGGGCTTGGGCTGGAGCAATCTGACTCAGAGGATTCAGCTGGAGAGGAAGAAAACAGCGTCTTACGTAAAAAATTGACACCTTGATCAGAAGGATTATATGGCTTATAGAAACTCCTTTGTATCCAAGGATCAGAAATTGAGGTTGTAACTGAATTTTTTACCGAGGACAGTTCCTTAAATCCCAAAATATCAATCAAAGTTGAAGATCTGGCAGATGAATTTTGACGTGCAGAACTCACAATGATCTTTGAGTCAACAGCTTCTACACATTGAGCAGGGATGGTCTGTGAAGCAGCATCTCGAAGGTTTCGAGAAGTAAGGCTGCTTGCACCTGAAAAGAGAACAAAAAGAGTGCTTCAAAACCAAGAATTTCTGCTGAGCTACAGAAAACTGAGAACAGATTTTGATGACAACTGTTGGACTTCTTGTTGCAAAATGCTAGCTGATCTTTCATGATTAAAGCAATCTTCCATTCTTTTCAAATCCTATTGTACTAATCTAATTACTGACAAATTAATGATTTTTTAGCACGTGAGGTAGAACAAGATTCTATTTGATCTGCATCTGAGATGAGAATCTTTGGTTTATGAGTTGAAACTGTTGTGAAAAGAGCAGAAAAAATCTAATTTCCAATTGCATAATACCCATTTACAAACTATGATTAATGTAAAAAAAAATATTTGCTATTTATTTACATTTACTTTCTCATGAAATCCCAACAGCCTAAGTTTCAAGTAAAAAATGCTAAAAGTCAACAGCCTGCAAGAACTCACCAGCACTTTGGATCTTTGAAGGCTCATCTTCATCTAAGTGTTCAAACGCAGTGACAAAATCATCCTCAATTGAAGAAACTGACTGATTAGTGTCATCATCTTCTCCGTGGGATGTCTCCGTCTGGTGTCTTTGTGATGAGTTTATTTCCACTACGTATCTTATGCCTGTGGTATACTTGCTCAGCAAGGTAAATATATAATCAACTTTGATCCTTGGGAATGAAGGAGACAGTCTCATCACACAAAACACTTCAGGAAGTTGATTCTTGAAGAAGAGAGCAGCAAGAAAACAAACATAACTATCTTAGAATGATTTCAACTATCAGGAGTAGGAAGGGATTCCTTCAATGCATTTTTATGAGTAGTAAACAATTTACAAATATTTTAAAAGATAAGAAAATGAATGGAACATGTTTGCGTAGATGACAGTTTCACTAATTTCCCTAACTTCTGCATTTTGAAAAATCATTGCAAATAAAACAAACAAAAGGTTGTATAATACAGCCCTGATAACGTACTCCAGAATCCATGTTAAAAATCTATAGAGGGATACAGTGTTTCAAAGTGTGTTTATGCTGAACAGTGCTTCAGTTTCTAGGATCCTTGTTTCTTCAAGGTGTTTTTGATCTTATATGAAGCATAATTAAATTTAAGATGCATGATTAGTCAACATGGGTTTAAGAAGTTTGCTGTAATATTTGTAATTGGAAAGAATATCAATAACATCATAATAATGGCAATATTACTGAAATAAAAACAGAGAGCATTTATAATTGTTAGTAAGAAAAGAGCCCACTTAGTTTTACTAAGACCTGACATTATCTTCATTTTTGGAACCTCTGTTTCAAGAAGAGAGGTCTGACAAGGATGAAAGCTGTATCTGAGCAGAGCAGATGGGTAACTTCAGAAGTTTAATCTTCTTTCCAAATTGGCAGTAAAGGGACTGTTTATTAAATATTATTTGTTAAATATTTTCTGTTAATAATGCAGCACTTGAAAGTATCAAGTTTATTTTGAGATTTTCTAACATTATTTTTAAAGAAACTACAGAAATATGACAATATTAATACTACTGTGGCTAAGATGGCCCAAAATCAAAAGCAAGATAAGGTGTGATATGACTGAACTCTTTATGAGGCCAAATATAATGCTTCTGTAATTAAGGCATGCCAGAAACCACAAAATTTTTACCTGATATTTCACAACATAAGGTTTTGCCAAGGTCTTCTTTACATCTTTTAGAAATATAACCTCATTTTCTTTTAGCTTGCACAAGTGGAGTGATTTCAGAGCATCTGGAAGCTCTACAGAAACAGCTGCCAATTCCTGATTTAAACACACAAACACATTGAGAATATAAAGTGAAAACTATAACAATGTTAATGGTTTTGATCTTGTATCCCCCCCTAAATAGTAACAGCTGCTAATTTTTTTTAAAGCTTCTCCTTTATCCCGTATTTCTTGCTCCATCCCCTACTTACTCTCTCAACTGTGGTGTAAAGCTCATATAAACAAGCTTTAATTCAGTCCACACTCATCTCCAGCTCACTCATCTACAAAAAGAAATTCTACTGTTTCTCACCTGCCAGAAGAGGCTTAAAAGTCACAAAGGAGGAGAATCTTTTAAGCAGCTGCACGTACTATGAGGTACGTAACTACAAAGAACACTGAACTCTGCTAATAGTGATTTGCAATGATCTCTATACGCCCTCAGTGTGCTTTATTGGAATGGTGTTTTACCCCATTACAAAACCAGGGATATCACTTCTATAAAGCATGATCTTGGATAACCTTTAGATTTACCTAACAAAGGAAAGGCCTATGAAAGGTCTATTTATGATGGGTTTTTACAGTCTAAACACTACTGATCCATATGGCAAGTCTCCATACACCTATTCAGATTAATTTTATCTAATTCTAGACAGTCAAATAGTTCTTACTCATACTTGAAAAAAATGCCTAGAACTATTAAAATTTGATTAATTAGCAACACTGATACAAATTCTAACACAAATGGATTCAGAATTTCTGTTTACCATTTTTAAAAGTCAGAAAACTATTACAGCGCTCTCTACCAAGATCTAGGCAGAGGGGAAGCGTGGAACCTCACTGTTAAACATGTATGCCACGGATTATACCAATGTGTAAATTGCACTGAAAGTTGAAATCCTTAACTCCTTAAAATGGCACAGAACAACCCCACTGGTTTGCTACACTTTCGCTTTTGAAATAATATTTCCTCATCTAACTCCCGAGAATATAATCTTAAGGCATAACCATAATACTGACCCCTCATTCCCCATCAGCATTTCACAGCTAGGGGTCAATTCAATAAAATTTCAGCTTTGCAGATGACAACTGTACCATGATAAACACAACTCTACTAAGGAGAAGGTTACAAACCAAAATACTGACACACACGTTTATTACAAACAAACAAACAAAAAACACAAAAAAAAACACACCAAAAAAAAAACCCACCACAAAAACACAACCCCTCACCCTCTAAAAAACACTCCACACACAAACCAAATCCCCCCCTCCCAATTTAACTAAGATGTTTCAAACCATTCTAATACAATGACTGACCCAGATAATATTTTAAATAAAACACTGATGATCATATTAAAATAACTATTTTCAACCTTCCAGTGGTATTTGAAACTTAGGGTTTAAAATATTTAAGATATGTATATTTCATTTCTAGAACACTAAAATTCCTCCAAGAAACTAGGTACTACTTCGAAGAGATCACCAGCACTGAAGAATGTTATTTTCCAATACAGATAGATAAATATTGTACCTGCAAATGAGCACCACCCATCTCTTCCGCAAAGCCTATAAATGTAATCTGTAAAATAAATAGATTAATATATTGAAGTACAGAAAAGAACATTTTCTGCAGGTATTTAAGAGTTAAAAATTCAGCAGGCTTTACCACAAAGCTTCATTCTAGTGCCACAAAACCCACACCTTATGGTAGCCTAGCTTGCTCCAGCAGCAGCACATAGACTTACATGAAAAACAGTAATGCTATACTGTTTGACTTGTGAAAGGTCAGATCAGACCAAAGAGCATATGCAACACTTAAAACCCACTACGCAGAATTTTTTCTAGTGGTCTGTTGGCTGGTATACACTAGGCAACACACACAAGCCTCATTTACATCTGTTAAAATAAACATGATTTTGCAGAGATCAGCACTCCTGCGTCCTTGCTTCAGGCTGGACACATATAAAATGGTTCTAGTCTGAAATCTGTCCATGCTAACAAACTGTGATACAGTTGGATATATAGAAGAGAGCATAATGCCAACACATTCTACAATTTACCATATAAACTGATTAGCCTAAGGCCAAAACACAACAGATTACTTAAACCACATGTTCACATGTAATATCCAAGGAGACAAACCCCTAAAGGGAAAGAATTAAAATATTCAACCTCAAAAACACCCAAACAGGTCTGGTCAGGCTCAAGATCCTGAAATATGTCAGAAGTGTCAGCATTACCTCAGGTTTTTATGCTTGTGGACAAGGGGAATATTTTATCACATATTGTCCCTCTTTTCTGACTACAGGTATGTTATATCATTCAACATTAACAGATCAAAGAGTCACTTATTTTGCCTTACCTTCATTCTTCAGTATCAGATCATGATCCATTTTACATCCACTACTCAAAATTTGTTTCAAAGTCAGATTTTTCCAGTTCTCATTTACTATTTCCCTAATGGCAACTCATTAGGGTATCTGCATGCTCCAAAGAAATCCCAAACCTTTTTTTTTTTTTTTAACCAAAGTTGTAAAAAATTCATTTTGCTTCCATTTTGTAAATATGGAATAGAGAACAAATAGTAAATACTTCCAGTGATGTTTTGACTAAAGTTTGATATGGCTTGGATTCAATTATTTCGGAGCACTATGCAATAGATTGAATTTTATGTATTTAAGCCAGAGTTCATACTAAATTTGTAGCAGCTACTTTAAAGGTAGGCACTTGGTCGTCCAGTTTAAAAAGAGCAAATAACATCACTATGTTTATATTCATTTAGTATTAGCTGGTTCAGTTACTTGCTTGTGCATGCACAGAATCTCTGAAAGGAACAGAGCTAGAAAAAGAAATGGCTGAAGAACAATTCTATTTGGAACTGTATTTGAGTTTTGAATATGTTATTTCCATGTGTGACAAAAAACCCCACCTTTCTTTTCAACTGAAATCATACTAATCTATGACAATCTCTGACATGCTTATTTCAGAGGGTCTTATGCCGGGATGCTACTGTGCCCCAGAAATTATCTTCCTGTTTCCATCCGCTTATCCATATTTCAGTTATGATACCATCATAAATGAAATAATGCTTTGCAGTAGCATTCCAAATAGCTCCAGACTAATTACAGGTCTCCAAAACCATATTTACTGTGTTAACTATGACAAAAAAATCCTGTCTGAGCAGCATACCCTTCAATTCCTACATCTTTTCTTCGACTCCTAAATCTTTTATCTACAAGATACCTTTCAATTTCTAGATCTTTTTTTCTGTATAGTATCTACATGAACTGAATTTCTCCACAGAAGAGGTGAAAGAGTAAAGGATTTAAATGACTTGGAAAAAAACCTCGTTCTCTGAAGAACATTTTGGGAAGCTTTACAGTTTGTTGCTGTTTGGGTTTTTTTGACAGGTTAGGGGGTTTTATGGGTGTTTGGTCTCCCATCTTCTCACATGCCCTTTCTCTTCTTCAAGATAATGATCCCAACCCTTTCCTTCTGCCATGGGATAACACACTGTGCAAGACAGGGCAAGGAGTCATAGCTTCACACAAATGAAGGCCAACCAGTGTATACATACATAGATGAGCCAGTAGACTGCTGTCAGAGACCACGCCTAAGTTTGCTTATTTTTGTCTCAATGTCAACACTGATTGGGGGGGGTTTTTTATTATGTTCAAACCCCAGTTTTCACAGAAAAATAATCACCGTTTAATAATTCAAACACATCTGAAGTTCATACACCTGTTCAAAAGTTGTTGGGGAGTAGGCCAGGAAGACAGAGAGGCCAAGAGTCAGCAATTCAAGTCTTTTCTTTAAAATTAGTGTATGAACAAATGCATTTGAAGGTTACCATAACCCAGGGGTACAGGGAAACTGAATTAAAATGGCACAGGAAAACCTAAATTCTGGTTTTTGCAAGTCTGAGTAATTATCTTTGCAGTCTTTTAATAATATTCTTCTAATGTTATGCTGCATATATACCTGTTCTGTGGCAAGATATTAACCCTCTTACATTTCAACCAGAGGGCTCTTAATTGCTTGAGCTAATAAGGTGACTAAATATAGTCAGCTATCTTTCTCCATTGGGACCATCATTACAGGCATATAAAACATGTTGACTATTTGTCAGGGATTTGCTACAAGACAAAAAAAATGTGGAAGGAAGCAATGTTTGAGGGGTTTTGTAGATTCAAGAGCATGGTCTGTCTGAACAGACACATACAAGATTCTGCCTGCTCCTCCACTGCTGAGCTCTTCTTCCTTACCTCTAATCTGTCACTTCTCTTCCATATTCCACAAAGCCAGCTTCTTGCCAGCTCCCCAAATGTTTCATATAGTCACAATCCAACCTTCCAGCCAGTCCCAAAAACCTGGTGTTATCAAAGCAATCCTAACTCATCTCTACTGGTCACAAAATCTGCTTCTTCCCTTCCTCCTGCTACTCCTTATCCAATTATCCAGTCTTCCCTAACCACTTCCTAAGGGTTTTTTTTGCTTCATTTTTCCCCGTTTCTGCTTCTCTGCCTGGCCAGTTCAGGTCATCCTCCTCTTCTCTAAGCTTCTTGTCAGGTCTGTAAACTACTACTCAGTAATCTTCTCAGATACTTAATAGGAGATACTCGGTGCTTGTTGCTTCTTACTTTTTTCCTTTCCCCTTTGGAGAAGCTGCCATTAGTCTTGTAATTCAAACAGCTCTAGTCATTCCTCCTCACAGCCTGAGATTTAACTAGACAGCCATGCATTCTATCCAGGTCTACTTCTCTCCAAACCTTGTCCCTTGGCCCTTCTGTATTAATGTAGAAGTGAAGATCTGCAGTGTTGAGGCTTCAGCTTTTAGTACCAAGCACAGGGCAAGCAACTTTTATCTTCAGACCTGGATCATAATGTTCTGCTACTTTGTTTTGTTATCTTCCTGTTTTGGATTTTTAGTTTCACAGATCCTACTAATTAGAAAAATGTCACCTTGAAACGTCACAGCTCTTTTCAAGACTACAGTGACTCAATTCCAGAATGACAACAGATTTTATGGCCAATAAATTGCAGCACTGTTCACATTTACTCTCCTGCAGCTTCCCATACTGCTTCAAGTTAAATAATTTTTTATCATAGCCACAATATATATATATAACTGGTCAGGTTATGACAAACCTCAATAAAATTATCTTGTTCTTCCTGATTTAGGCACTCCTCTGCTGACACACTGCATAACTCTTTTCTGCTGTGTAGCAGTGACTTCATAGAGTGCAGTATACCTTCACCAAAACTCTGAAAAACAATGAAAAGTATAGAAGAAAAAAAATGAATTTTCAGTTTTGGATACAGGGTCTATCCCCCCCTGCTCCCCATAGTTTTTCCTATTCTAAATACTATTTCAAATTACTTTGTATATAAATCACCAGGTTTGAAGTTTCAACTTACTTTAGGACATGGAACTGAAACAGCTATGTTGGTTTTTTTCAAGCAATACTTTTATTCCAAAGGAAGCTGACCATTCTCCATTAAAAAAAAAAAAGTAAAAAAAACCCCACAAAACAGAAAACATGAGAACATGCAGACTTGGAAAAAAGAAACAGATTAATTCAAGAAGAAATCTATTCCCCACCTATTCCTTGCACCAAAGCCTGTATATGGAATTTTCCATTAGCTTTTCCTTAAAAAAAGAATGAAAAACAAAAGTTGCCAAGAAAAATAATGGCTTCAAAAGTCAGAGATGAAGAAATAAAACCCCTGCCCAAGAAAACTTACACACATTCTCCTTTCCCATTCCTTGAAGAATGTGAAACAAGTATAACTTAATCTCATGTAAATACTTCTTGCACCATTGCTTATATTTACACTCGTGGTGTCATACAAGCATCCACAGATGGCTAAAAAAGGCTTAAGAATCTGGGACTTTCTCTCAGTGTAACAAAAGAAGAACAAAAGAATAATGACCAGTATCTAAAGGCAAGTAAAACAAGGTAACTGAACAACAATAAAAACTGGTTCAGTCCACTTGTAAGAGAGAAAACATTTTCTCACTTGTTTTAGGAAGTTAACAACCATCTTTGGTTTTGTTTTTTAAATTGTTGTCTTCTCTAGCAAGTGGTAAGATTAAGAAAAAAAAATAGGATCATGATATAGTTACAAATTGTTATTCTGATGATTTATTCTCTGTGTGACTGCCCTGTTAAAAATGAAGTGAGAAATCAGTGTGTCCAACTTATGACAAGTTATTTCACATCTGCATAGCTTTTTAAACAATAGCAGAAGTGCTAGATAGCCAAATTTAGTCAGAGAATGTTCTGTGTTCCTGACACCCCCACAGGAAAAACAATCCCTTTATGGTAAAAAGTGAATTTATGCATTATATTCCAATTGCAAGAAAGATGATTCCCCCCCCCCCGGAGAAAAAAAAGGGTACAAAGTATTACTACATGGGAAGGCAAATTATTATAGCATGGCCAATGTCACCATGCTTCTGTTCACTGTGACACAAAATTAGGAAAGCCTTTCTAGAATTGACAAAAGCAAAATAGAAATTTCAATTTAGGATCCTTGAAGTTAAAATATATTTCAGAATGTTAGCAAATAAGGCTCAGACTACCACCCTAACAGCTAAGTGACACTAAAGCAGTCAAAACAGTCATTTTTTTATTGCGACTTTCACCTATTTCTTTCTCCCCACATTTAGCTGCAATTTACCTCCACATTTTTGTACTTTGCAAAGTGTGCTGAGTGTCTTTCTCTTTGATTCTTCCAATCTTCTGAATTTACAGGTGGCTGAAATACCAATATTGTTCAAAGACTCTTCCCCAGTAAGTCCTGCATGCAGCTCATATAAAAGTCATTTGTGAAGTCAAGCAAGCATGTTGAAATATCTCGTTTTCAGCTTCTATGAAAATTTAATCAGTCACGGCACTCAAAATAGTAATTAAAAAAAAAAAAAGTCATACATTGTGACCTGCTAATTTTCTGCAGATCAACAGTAATCCAGTTTGAGAAGGGCTCATGATTATTCTCTAGTAGTTAGGTTTTCTAAGGCTACAAACTATTAAATATACCTTATTTATAAGCAAGTACTTTTCCCTAGTGTAACATCCTGAAAGGTCAGGTGGATAATTAGGAGTATGTTACTAGGAACAACTGAGGTGAATGAAAAGTCAAGATTTTGGAGAATACTAAATTGAAGTGGGAGAAGAAAGATGTGACAATCAAAAATAATCTCCCTCATGTCTGGAAGGGCCATCATACAAGACTATATGTAGGTCTGGTAGCACTCATGGTGGCATCACATAACTGAAGATATAAAATAGACATATTTAAAAAGAAGGAAGAAGGAAGCAACGTGTGTTTTTAAAAATCACATTAACAAATACAAAAAAGTTCAGAACACGAAAAGAATAAAGATACGGAAATTAACAGGCACAATACAGACACAGAAAAAATAGTTCATCTATCTGAACTTGCATAGATTATTTACACTGAAATAGATCAAGAGTTAACAACATCAGAAAGAGACAAGAGTTTACTAGTAGAGCTGTTTCCAGAAGGGAAGAATTTGCCTGAATAGAGATAGCAAAGGTTTCTTTTTGAAGATCAAGTAGATGTAGGTCAGCAACCTATTAAACCAGCTTCCTCAAATTTTATCTTGAAACTAAAGTCAAGCATCATCATCACTACTAAATTTATTTGGAATAAAGAGTAAATATGTAGATCACATCTGATGCTAAATTGAAGTAAGTGGATATGATCAGGTAAGAGGAAGAATAGCAAATCATACAGAATAATTTGCTCAATGTGAGAGTATTTTAAAATGAAACCTTTTTTAAAGTTACGTCCTTAAAAACTAAAAGCAAGCTTTAAAATAGAATTATGAATTCACAAACTAGGAAAGAAAAGACCTGAGTTGACTTCTTGATCATGGCATAGCAATGAACAGTCAGTGTTATACAGCAAACATGAGCCTAGTACGCATCCTTTAGAGAAAGGACTGACAGCAGAGTCACTGAGAAGGACATCCTGTGTAATTGCACATACAGTATCATCCACATGTAAAAAGAAGATTAACTCACAACAAGCACAGAAAGTAGGACTGTGAAGGATAATCGCTGGAGTGCAGAGGCTTTTCATACAAAAGCAGAATAAAACCTTGGTTTTTGGAAGCTGTGTAAACTAAGGCTAACAGAGGACATATCACCAACTGTAACAAACATCACTAGGGTGAGCATCAGTGAAACAAAACTGTTTAAACTGAAGAATAGTGACATTCATGAACAAGCAAATATATTGCTATGAATAACTTCAGCCTGGAATTTATAAGATTCCTACCTATTACAGCAGTGTGGCTCAGAAAGAATTAAAAAAAAAAAAGCAGTAGGTGGGTTTCTTTTAATCTCTCCTCGTTAACTGTGAGACTATATTTAATAAATTTTTCATATTCTTAGGAAAATTGTGCTTAAGACAGCAAAGAACTGGACTCAATTTCAGATACATCCTCCTACTCAACAGGAAATTAAACCAACATCTCTCACAATCCCAGTCCAGGAGACATGCAACTACGTTAAAAACAGAAAGCCGGCAAGTTTCCAAGCCTATCAGCCCAGTTTAGGTAAGGACAAGCGGTCATCTTAAACAAGAGGATGTAATTTGTTTTTATAAATAGTAAAACTATTTCCAATATGTCGATATATGGGAAAAAAACCCCAAGCAATCTATAAAGCTCTACTTTGTAGGCCTGTGTACTCCTTCCTCACAGAAATCTGAAAGTCACATGTCTAGCAAGAAATCCTATTTCAATTGTGAGCACAGATTTCGAACTTACTGAGTCATTCTAGGGGAAAAAGACAAATATCCTCAAAGGTGTGCAGAGCAAGGCAGACCTGAACAAAATTCCTTGTGACACCCCTAATTCAGATGAGCAACTCAAAAGTTTTGCATTGTCCCCTTTGTGGCCACCAAATCAATGTCAGTATCTATGGATCCTTTACTTACTATAGAATTCTCTCCAGTGTACTGCATTCTCATGAACTATTTTTTAAAATTGCTCTCTAACATTTCAAATCCACAAACCTGTATGATAGCATGTTCTGCAGAGAAATCCAAGTCCAGCACTGGATAGTCACGTTTACTCTGCTCTTAAGTAACAAAGCAGCTCTTACTGATTTCATGTGCTGTAACATTTAAATGGACTCAATATTCTGAAATAATTTTGTAAAAATGGAAACTTTAAATGTGCAAACCACAACCATGCACTGACTTTTAAGAGCCACTATGGCAACAATTCCTGTTAAGTATTACAAAGTATTGCAAGAGGACATGAATCAGATTGTGATGCTTGAATCAACGGAAGATGAAACACAGTCTGATTCTGACCACCCTACTGCCTGGCTCTATGAGAAAGAATGAAAGTCCCATACTAGAATCTAAGTAGCAGCCCCTCAGGGAAACATCAAGAGGAAGATCAAAACACTGGAGTATCAAAATACTGGCTGTATGAAAATGGAGAATTCTGCAAGACACTTGAGAAGGGCTGAATTCATGTTCCTAGAACCTCACAATCCAGAATGCTCAGTGGCAGTTAACAGAGCAGTTCGCAGAGCTAATACTTCAGGCAACCATTACAATCAGTGAGGTCACTGTCATTGTTAGAAAGACATTGCTGCAACCCAGAAATCTAAAATCTGGGGGGCGTGTGGTGTTGGTTTGGTTGTTTTGTTTCATTTTTCAAATTGAAGAGGAAGGACGGATCAAGAGCAGACTAAAAAAAGTCCTCTAAAATCCAGTTTATGTTCAGGTTAAGAATGCAAAATGACTCGACAGTAGTTAAAGAACTCTATTTGAGCTGGAGATTTCTCATAAGCCAAAATAACAGCTTTTCTACCACGTCTTAAAGTGAAAGAATATCACCCATAACTACAAACTGCATGATATAAGTAAGTTTGCTCTGTCAAGATAAATTGCAACTTTCAGTTGAGTAAGTGCTTAGAGAAGCTGCAAAAAAAATTGAGGATGGGTATTTATATTCTCAAAGCTAAAGTAGTAAAGTTTAAAATAAATACTGTTAAAAAAACCCGCACCAGTATCTTTCATAAGTGCCATATATTTTCTTTTTCACCAAGGCACTGCCTATAAGTTCATGTAGTGACAAGTAAAGCCAGTCAAGAAACCAAGATTTACAGATATTAAGATATTACAGTAAGCCCTAACACAGACCGAACAGAACAGTTGTCAATGCTCTTTATGTATTTATATTTCAATTTACTAAATATAAACTTGAAAACTCTGTCCTCAAAATAAAAGGTGTACTGCAATAAACAAGGCAAATTTTAGCAAATAAATACATCATGATTCCATCATATCACCTTAAAAAAAAAAAAAAAAAGGCTAAGGCAAAAGCATGCATGCCTTGCTTGTATTATTGTTTCCCAGTTTAACTACACTAAATATGCCAAAGCATAAAAAAAAAGCAGATTCTTTGCCTCCTTGAAATGTTAGGCAACCAAAATTCAAACATATAAAGGAAAAAAAAAACAAACAAAACACAAACCCACCAAAAAAAACCCAACCAAACCTACCAGCTCCCCGGCTCATTTTTAGACTTTTGTGATAAAGATTGAAAAGCTTTTTTGTAAATACATATTTATTTTTAAATACAGATAATTACCTTTTTCACAGATATTCTTGGTTTCATTCGATTGCCCTGAGCCTTGGTGTACGTGTCCATGATTTTACCAATCTTAGTATTCAGTGATAGACGTCAGCTCAAAAATACCTACAAGAAACATTTAGACTTGATTATTTTGTTTCCCCACTTACTTTGTATAGATTTTGAAAATGCAAATAGACAAACCAAAAACCAATTAAAACAATTAAAAAACATTTTAAAAGTAAGGAAGATTAAACAGCACACCATCCATACTGATTGTTCCCTTTAAAAAAAGTATTGCCTTAGTGATTTTTCAAATGAGGCATGAAATGTAAAATACACACCTTACAGTTTGTTCCAACATTTTCTTTAACTAGATTTCCAGGCTGCACTGGAGCAGGGGGAGGAACATTACATCAAATACTGTTTCACTGCTGTTGATATGCTGGTTAAGCTTATCAGCAGATTCCTACATCATACAACTACCCTTCAACAATCTTGAGAGGAAAACCTACAACTTACCTACTCAAGCAAGGGGCCTATCTATTTCTGTCAACTCTTAAGTATTACAGAGAAACACATGTGACTCCCACTCAGGCTAACAAGCATTAACAGTAGTCTCCTTCTCTGGCACAGCTCTGGGCAGTCCTGTCTCTGCTGGCAAAACAGAGGACCAAAGGTGCATTTACCAGCACTCTTACTTCACCAAAGGAGGTAAGAAGAATTTCTGCTTGAGTCAGCAAACCTTACTGATCTTAAGTCCAGTTCTAACAAGAACACACATTAAAAAAACAAAACAAAACACAAAAAACCCCACAAAAACCACAAAACAAAACAACAACAACAAAAAAAAATACAAAAAAAGCAATTACATCAAAACAAGTTTAAGTTGCCCTGTTTAACAGCAGCAATGAAAAGAAAGAGAATAATCTAGTTTGTTTCATTCACCTCTACACCCCCCAAAACAGGCAATAAATATTAATAAAGACAGAAAACATCTACTGGGCTTTTAAGTTCTATGGAAGTTTTAATACTTCACCTTTTCCCATGGTCACACAATTTAGCCAGGAAAAAGAACTCCTAGAATAACCAAAACCAACCAGGTAAGGAGCAAATGCAAGTAAATATGACTGCAAAATGTAAAAATAAACACCAAGACATCAGAGTATAGGTCTCAGTCTCAACTGACTGCCTTGGTTTTCCTGATCTGATCTCAAGCACATATTTAACTTTTATATGGGAAAGAAATCTTTATATGGGTTTGTTCCTGAGTATATGTAATTTAATTAAGATGTTGAGTAGT
This sequence comes from Megaceryle torquata, assembly GCA_024611175.1. Taxonomy (NCBI): domain Eukaryota; kingdom Metazoa; phylum Chordata; class Aves; order Coraciiformes; family Cerylidae; genus Megaceryle; species Megaceryle torquata. The sequence continues at coordinate 68,598 of JANIJG010009174.1, read as the reverse complement.
GTCACAGTGTAATTGTATTTGTCAGCTCCCCCCACACCAAGAATGTTTACTTTCTATATAGAAAGTAATAGCTCCTTAAGAATACAATAGCATATTATTAGGTACATCTATTCACATTCCACCTTGACTTCTGCTTTCCTTCATAAAGAGGAACTTGACAGAATCTTTGGAAAAAAAAGTTACATTTATGTAAATCTACTGCAATATTTCAATTTCTGGAGCATAGCATCTGTCTTAGCTGGATGTCTGAAGTCTGGGAAATTAAGACAATGAGACAAAGCAGCTAGGCACAGGTTAGACTGATGATATGTATTATACAGAAATATAATAAATACAAATAAAAAACTCAAATGATAGTAAATGTCTGTGGATGGAAAATTAAAAACCACAGTGATGCTTCTGTTGAGACTCGTGTGTTTAAAAAAAAGCCATGACACAATCTAAAGCAAGAAAGAAACCTTCCTCACATGCCCCTACTGCTCTGTCTTAAATGGCTAATCCACTCTGTTAATCTAATCTTATCAGCTAAATACTTTTAGGCACATCCGTGTCCTAAGAAAAGCCATCCATGGGAAAAGCTGGTTTCTCACACAGGGTCACATCAATTACTTGAGCTCTACAATTCTGCACTGGCTGCCCCTTGTAGCAATTTTAACAAAGCCCAGCACAGCAAAATCATGGAGATAACTTTATAACTGCATTGGGTCCCACAGTATTTACTCAGGTACAGTAGTCTACAGTTACACTGTCTGCAGGCAGTATGTTGAGTATTTTCCTGTGGCATCAGCTAGTAAACTCTGGAGACCTGAGCATCAACACAGAGCCACTTGCAGTGTCACCTGCCTCATGAAAGCGACAGACCTGCAAATCACAGCACAAGGACTCTGAAAGATGCTGGACAGAAACTGTGCTGATTTATCAACAGAACACCAAAACCATTTTGTCTTGTCTGCATTCTGTCCCTCAGTACTTGATTTATACAGGTTCTCCCCATCACCTGTAGCATCTCAGGTCTCTGTCGTCCCTTTCAGAGAAATCAGAAAGGTCCCATTTGTCCAATAATGCAACAAAACCTGTAAGTGTTCTTTTTAATATACAAAAAATACTATCAATTTTCAAAAGAACAATGGTCCAATCATCTGAGGAGTACTCAAACTTTAAAGCCAACTGGAAAGGAAGTGGAAACATTGACAAATAAACCAGCCTGGAAACAGTGTAAATAAAACCTACCATTTACAATTATCTTTACTTCTATCTATTGTATGACTATTAAATTTCATTTCCTCCTACTGCAAACTCAAAAAAAGAAGGAATCAATGGCAGAAGTATCAGATGTAAAAGGAACTGGACTTTCCTGTTACTGAATAACTATCAGTAGACACCCAAAAAAAATTTAAAAAATGATAATTCAAATAACTGATAAATATCCACACTAAGTTTAACCATCTCTACCTTACTAGTAGGTCGGATCACCTCTAACACGCACAGCATGGACAACAAACAGGAGGAGTTGGAAGCCACTGTGCTGCTAAAAAGCTACAACCTGGTTGTCATAACTGAAGCTTGGTGGGACAAATCCCACAGCTGGTGTGTGGCTATAGGCTGTTCAGGAGTGACAGGCAAGGAAGGAGGGGTGAAGGTGTTGCCCTCTATGTGAAAAAAATGGACAAAGTGTGAAGAGCTGCCCCTGAGGAATAGCCATGAGCAAGTTGAAAGCTTATGGGTAAGAACTGGAGACCAAGGCAACAAAAGGAACCTTGTGGTTGGTGTCTGCTCCAGGCCACCTGATCAAGCTACAGGAGGCCTCACAAGCCCACTCGTCTTGCTGGAGGACTTCAACCACCCTGACATCTGCTAGAAAAATAGCATGGTGAGCTGTGGGAAATAAAGGAGACTCCTATAGAGCATTAGAAATAACTTAAGCCAGGTAACAGACAGTCCTACAGAAGGAAGGTGATACTGGAACTGATGGTCACCAACACAAGTGAGCTAATTTGTGACATCAAGACTGGAGATCTTGGCATCAGATCAGTGCTTGGGCTGCAGTGATCATGCACTGGTGGATTTCATAGGCCTGAATGATGTGGGTCAGACAAGGAGTAAAGTCAGGACCCTGACTTTTAGGAAAGCAAACCTGCAGCTCTTCAAGGAGTTGGTCAATAGGACTCCTTGGGAAATAAATGGTCCTTGGGGACAATGAAACAGAACAGAGCTGACAGATTTTTAATGACACTTTCCATAGAGCACAAGAACTCTCAATCCCCAGGTGTAAGAAATCAAGCAAGGAAGGGACTTGGCCAGCGTGGCTGAGTCAAGCCCTCCTGGTGAAACTAACAGACAAGAAGGAATTCCACAGGCAGTTAAAGCAGGGACAGGTATCCTGGAAAGAGTAGAGGGATGCTGCTTGGTTGTGTAAGGATGGAGTGAGGAAGGCAAATGTATGGATGGAGCTGAACTTGGCAAGGGATGCAAAGAATAGTAAGAAGAGCTTCTACAGGTATGTCAACCAGAAAAGGAAGGTAAAAGAAACCATAGCACCCCTGATGAGCAAGAATGGCAAGTTGCTAACGAGTGATGAGGAGTTACACAACTTTTTTGCCTCAGTCTCCACTGGCAGCCTCTTCCCACACCTCCTGAGTGAATGGGTCACAAGATGAAGACTGAGGCAGCAAAGTCCCTCTCACTGTAAAAGATCAGGTTCATGACAACCTGAGGAACCTGATCATATGTAAGTCTATGAAACCTGACAAGATGCATCCCAGAGTCCTGAGGAAACTGGCTGATGTAGTTGCCAAGCCACTCTCCAAGATATTTGAAATGTCATGGAGCAAAATTAAATAATCAGTCTACGGGAAACCAGCAGGATTTTTGCCATGAACTTCATCTTTCTGTATAAATTTATCCTATGCATAAATTTATACAAAGTCAGTGTATACTGACAATCATTAGCTAACAGAAAGGAAGAAAAGATCTCTTTTTCTGTGAAGTGAAAATGTGCTGAGTATATCAGTTAAATAGTTATGGGGCTTATGCATGTACACGTGCATGTCTGTGTTAAAGGCATACAAGGACATGAGGAATTTGAACCATATAGGCAATAAATTTGAACTGTTAATATGCTCTTAATAAATTAAATTTCCAGTAAAAGATTCTGAACAATGACAATAGTATATCCAAGATTATGTTTCAAAATTATTTTTGCTGTAATACTTAAAAAAAAAAAAGATCATTCTTTTCAAAAGAAAGTATCTTTTTTTTTGTGTTCAACACAATAATCTGAAGCAGCTAAAAGAACTTTGCTGATGATTTCAAAAGCCAGGTTTAATCAAATACTGAGCTTTGGAAGATTCATTCTAAATAGAAATTTTAAAATACCTTAAAAACAACAACATGCAATCTTTTATAAGCTCAGCAAAACAACTGCTATTAAAAAACAAATTAAACAAGCCAACATTAATAGCAGGCAGAACCTTCTAATGGATTCTTCACTGTTTTTTCCTTTCTAATGATTTATCACTTTCACTAATTGGGTTGGCAGTCTTGAAAAGTCCATTTATAAAATGACAAGTTGTCTTGACCACAGCCGCATCCACGCTAAGAAAGGGGGAGGAGGGGAGTGCGTGTGGAATACATCATTGTTGGTCAGCATTAATAACAGGAAAGGTTGGATCTGCTTTTGCTTATTTGGGTCTAATTGTTCTACATTGTATTTTTGTCACATAGAAGCTCAACTTGAATACCATATTTCACCCATCTCAAAAGAATCCTTCATTTTTTTCTGCCTAGATAATTGCTAAAAATCACCACACTCCACCACTCCCCCAGCCCTGGATCTGGATTCTCAAACGCATCCTGGGAAAATAGTATTACTCAATGTACCAAAAATATCCATTACTCTAGATTTTGTGGTTTCTGCAATTAAGTTCCTGTACTTTATTCTGTTGTGTATTTCATACATAGCACAACTAAACCAGTTAAGGGGGACGGGTGGGTATCTGCTTGAGAAAATGGTATTGCATAGAAATCTCATTTCCCATTGGAGGAAATTTCACCACAGAATACCTCGTTTGGGAGGTACATTTAGGGTGTGGATTTTCTGGCAGTTCTGTTTGTTTACATTTTATCATACCAAATTATTAACAGAAAAAGGGAATAACCTAATCTATTTTATTATTTTTCCACACCGAGTAAGACTTTCCACCACTACACTTCTTCAACTGCCAATAGATTTTAAAGAATCCCTGAACAATATGAAATTATGAGGCATCAACCAAGCCACTTAAGTTTCTCAAGAATTCACTAAATATTGGCAGTATCCCTCACCAAAGACTGACTGTACAATTCTGAAATAAACTTGCAAATATGAAGCAACATAAGACTCTTCCTGAGTGGAAGATGGATAAATTAAGTTCATTGTGTTGCTATCGATTTTAGTATCACTTATCTTTTCCAGATTAAATATAACTTACTTCTCCCCCCCCACCCCCCCATCTCACTCTGGCAACATATCAGGGCTTCAGTAAGAAGGCTATAATAACTGATCTACAGTTATCTTTGAGATTTTTTCCCCACAGTTGGATACTAGGGGGGAGAGAAACAGAGAAAAGTATTTCAACCGTAAGAAAAATAGACTCCCAAAAGAGCCAAGAAAGTAAATAAGCAATACTCGTTGATCCACTTCCCTTCAGGGAGGAAAGGAATTGGAAGGACGTGGATGGGGAGAAGAAACTTTTTAAAAGTGAAATGTTAAGAACGGGGCAAACTGATTTAACCCATGAGCATGGGCCACAAGCCAACCAATGCAGGAGGTAACGCGAACTTATTTAGCTTCCGTACATCAACCACAACACAGCCACGAGTCAGTCTCCAGCGGAGGCCGCAGACAATCCCAGCCCAGGGGGCCAGCCGACTTCCCAGGGAGGCGTTCCACCGGCAGGCCCTCGGCGAAGGCCGCCGCGCCTATCAGGGGGCTCTTCGGGAAAAGGAGGGATGCTGCTAGCGCCAGCACCACCACCCCCGCTCCGCGAGTCTCGGGACCGAAGCGCTGCCTAACCCTCCCCTACGGCGTCCCCCCGCTCCATGCTGCTCTACTGAAGGCGTACCGCAAGACGCGGACCCCGGCCGCGCCCTCTCCCCAGGTGTGTGCGGGCCACGGGTGCAGAGAAGCCACAGGCCCCGTGTGGCGGTGCATTGCCCCAGGCCACACATCGCCGCTGGGGAGGCGCCAGCGGCGCCTGCTCCTCACGGGGAAGGGCGGCGGGAGACGCTCCTCCGGGAGCGGGAGGACGGAGCGGGCCACCTGTGGGAGCGAGCCCTGCCTGACAGGCCGGGAGGCTGCCCCCCCGCCCTGCGCGGGGACGGGACCGGCGGGCCCCTGGCCCCCCACAGGGCCGCGGGGGATGGCTGGAGGTGTATGAGAGAGGAAGAGCGGGCGCCCCGTACCTGACCGCCTCCTCAGTACCTGGCGCCCGCAGCCATTTCACCGCCAAAAGCAACGGAGCAGCCGCCCGACCCCGCTGGCTCCGTCAGCGCCGCGGCGCTGCCCCCCTCACGCCGCCCAGCCCCGCCCCACCCCGCCCCCTTCGGCCCCGCCTCTGGCGCGCGCCTCCGCTCTCGCGACACTTCCCACCTAGCCTACACCCCGCCCCACGAAGCCTCGCTTTCCTCCGGGGCCGGGAGGGCATCACGTGGCGGCGGCGGGAGTTGGAGACCGCCCCGGAAGGGGCTGCGGGAGGGCGGGGCCTGAGGGGATGCGTGTACCCTTGCTGCCTGTGCTCGCGCCAGCTCGGGCGGTTGCGCGCGTCCTCTGTCCACCCCTTTCCCCATCCCCGGCCGTTAGCCGGGCTCTAACTCGGGTGCTGCGCGCTCCTCTCGGCAGCGCGGCCCGGGACGCCCCGGATGAGTGTCCCTGGCAGGTCTGCCCTGGCTGGGTGTCAGAGCGGGGCTAGGCTGGGTGGAAATGCTCCCTTCCCGCAGCACGGCCACCGGACAGCTTGCCGCAAGCGGTCCTTGCTCGATGCCACCCACAGTAGCAGTGTGGGTTGGCATGGTCAGGACTAGGACCTACTGCGGTTTGAGGCAGCTGTCGGTGCCGCTCCCCGTGCCTGGCACAGTGGTGACAGCTTCGCAAAGCCCTCGGGAAGTTGTGTGCCTGCGAGGTGGGTCCTTCCTGCCTGGGCAGTCCGGACGGGAGGCCTGCCTCTGGTTGCTCGAGAAAGCCTCTCAGTCCAGGTTGACTTTCCAGCTGTCTGGCTGGCTCAGCAGGGTGGATGGGGATGGGATAGGGGCTACGGTCTGGTGACAGGCAGACGAGTCACCGGCAGAAGACTCCTCCCTTCCCGCTCAGTTTTCGGCTCAGCGCCGCCGGAATCCTCTGTGCGTGGGGTGTGCTCTTGAGCCCAGCAAATACCCCACTGATTCTCAAATCCTCGAGTTACGGTGGAGATCTGCATTTAACCGTATGCGCTGTTGGGGCTGGCGATTTCTTTGTACGGAAACAGTAATCTCATGTAGCTTCCCATTATTTCAGCAACAGCTCCTTCAGACACCTGTCGCAACAAGGGCACAATTGAGGAGGTGTGTTGAGTGGGTAGTGGCCTAACCGTGCTGCCCCTTCCCAAAAGAGAGACTCCCACAACCTGGTCAGGTGTTTCTGAGACTCAGTATACGGGAGTGAACCTCAGGAGGGACAACATAACCGGAGTTCCACTGTGGCTACAGGTGCGGACAAGGCAGAATGTGGTTGCAACAGCTTCTGGAAGACAGGAAAGAAGTCCCGAGAGTTGAATTTAGCAAGAATCCAAACCTGTATACTGCAGGAGGGGGTAGGGAGGAAAAAAATAATAGATACTAGACTTGTAGCTTTTTCAGTACTGGGGGATCTCAAAGTCTAACCTGCCCACTTTACAGAGAGAAAGACAGGGAAAGTCTGCCCTGACTTCCTCACAAGTAGCATTTTTATTCTGGGTACAGTCTGAGCCCTATAAAAGAATCTGAGAACTTTTGCCACTGGATCTCCATCACTTTTCTGGATAATTCCTGCTTCTGCCTAGCTTCTGTTTTTACTGGAGCTGTGGCTTTTATTTCTGTCTAGTCCATGATCATAGTGATCATAGGCTATTTCTGCATCATGTAATCATTTTAGGCACTTTAGAAGGCAGAGGATGCGTAGTCAGTCATTTTGCCAACAGGTAAAGAAACTTCATTTTAATTTACCCTAAAAACTAGTAAGCTGTGTGAAAAAGCCTGCAAACCAGGCACAAGCTAGGCAGATAACCAAAACAGAGGACTAGTGGTTCTAAAGTATGTCATGGTTTTGCTAAGTGGGACAAATAAAAGGTTTCTCCTATTCCCAGGAACTGCAGGTCCCTGTGGGATGGGGAGAAATTAAATGAGTAAGAGAATCAAATTTAACTCAAGATAGTCATCATTGTAGTGCCCAAGCCTGGCTTGGAAATACGCTGTTTTATAAGTAAAAAAGAACTAACAGTTTTGCACATCTTTGGTTAAAAAAAATATAATCCTTTTTGATCAACTCCATTCAAAATTCTTGGTGCTAACTAAAAATTCTGTAAGATGGTTTTGTTGATTTTTATGTCCTAAGATTTACAGTAAGTAAAAAATTTCTAAAGCAAAATAGATCTGGAAGCAATGTAAACATGAGAAAGCATGCTTTAAAAATAAATGCAAGCCTTTTATTCCCTTTGTTTCATAATTCCCCTTAGACTATTCAGAATAATGAGTTCCTATGGCTCCCTGCCAAAACCTTGGAAAAAACCCCAAGATTTACCATTAGGAAACTGAAACATAACACACAGCACGTTACTGTCAGAAAAAAAAAAAAAAAAAAAAAAAGTTTTTTTTGTAAAATACTAAAAATTGGGATAGCTTAAAAATAGTGATTTTTTTTTTTTTTTTTTTTAAACTCAATTGATTTAGGTCCTGCCTAGTTAAAAGCACAGGATATTTGGCTGGTCAGCCAATACTTCTTAAAATTTGTGCTAATTATGAAGAAATAGAGTATCAGTTTCTGGAATCTGGTATTTTGTGTCCTGTTTCAGTTTTTCAGGGCAGGGCCTGGCCAGTTGGAGTTCATCCCACTGCTCCCAGCCACGGAACAGGGCAAGCCAGGAACAGCCCTGGGGCATTGAGCACCTGCATGGGGACAGGGATGGCTCAGGGCCAAGCTGGGATGTCAGTCTGTGTGTGGGGGTCAGGATCAGCCCTGATGAGGGGAATCAGCTTCGGGCAGAGCTGGATGGGTGGGCCTTTACTATCTTCTGCTTGCTCTTTCAGTATCAAAAATAGGCATATTTAGAAGCTTTTTGTCAGAAATACTGTCATGTCCCTGGAACTTACTCCGAGTCACTGTCTGCACCTGTCTTTTAAGCTTGATGTTTGCAGGATCACTGTCTTGGAGAAACTTACTGAAAGATTATTTCAGACTGACTTGTATGTCATCTCTCTAAGGTACTAAATGGCAGTTCTATAAAAGGAGATGAAGAGCTAGTTTGTGACTTTATGGTCATTTTCCATCCATTTTCTTACTAGTCCCTTAGATGTCTTTTCCCCTGTACATGAAAGCTACACAGTTGCATGATTGTGTTGATGGTTTGTTATTTTTAGGATACTACCTTTGAAAAATGTCCCTCTATATCTAAAGCTTTATTAAGTTCAGGCAACACTTTAAATCACATCAAATAAACTACATTGATGTAATTTATAATAATACAAATTGCCTTCTCAAAAGGCAGATAGGTAATTTCTCATCTTTGTATTCCTGCCTTTAACAGGCGGCATAGCACACGATTCTTATCTCAAAACCTGGGTCTCCTTGTAGTAAGCTGGGAAGGCTCTGCTGTGACTTACACTGTTCCCTTCCCCAGCCTCCTGAAAAAAAAAAGAAATAATCTATAGCTCATAATATAATAATTTCGTGAATGACTTGTAGTGGTTTATCTGGTTGTAACATACCCTTCTGCTCCCCAGCCCAGCTACCTGCTCCTGCGCCTGCACTGCTGCTGGACTGTGCCAGCATGAATATTTGTGTAATCAGGCAGTAAATGGGATTGAACTGAGAGGACTAGAAGACAAACTGCTTTCCTTCCTTTTTGCTGATCCCGTTCACCAACATAATAAATGTGTCAGCGTGCCACTGGGGATGCCACAGAGGCAGCCAAGAGTGGAAACAGCTTAAATGGGTTTGTTTTGCCACTGAGTGCATACCCATGTGCTGACCTGCTTTGCCATTTAGACCCTGCTCAACATCTCCTTCAAAACACTTGACACGCCTACTAACTACAAAACTGGTACTCTTCGTCTGAGTGCATAATTTCATTAGTCATCCTGTCATGGATCTTTGGCCTGGGCTCGACCATGGCATTTGTCTCTGACAAGCATTTGATTTATGACATGGTACAATGCGACAGCTTTTTCTGGTTTCTTTTCACCGGCTCTTTCACAAATTTGTTGTTTCCAGTGATGTTTGAGATGTCATTTTTATTTGCATGTTCATGGATATTTTATCTTCTTTTTTCAACAGTGAAGCCCTATCTTTATAAATGCTGCAGCTATTAACTGTTGGGTTTTTTTTTCCCTGGAGTTCAATCCGTAACCTACATAAATCATCTCCTGAAACAATACAGGGCACAAAGGGCGTAATCCACAGACCATGTACCAAATTCATCCCTCAGTTGGTCATGTCCTGTTGACAAACAAGTTCTCAGAGCCAACTTAATAGGCCTTTTAATTCAAAATGGAAAGCACCACAAACTAACCTTATCAAAAGATGCATTGTACTGCATAGAGATGGTTTCAGATGCTTCGAGATTCTTATCCAAAGGCTTGGAAGGCTCTCTGGATTCACATCCTTTCTGTGCATTGTGTTTACTTAGAGGATGCGATAACGCAGTCGCTGTGTTACACAAGAGCATACAATAATAACTGGAGCTGGCTGGGATGTGAAATTTTTATTCCACAGGAAATTCCAGCTTGTCAATATTTTGTTTCATTGAGCGCTGGAACAAAACGTGTTGGCTCTTCAGCCTTTCTGGCAAAAATGGAACAAGCTATTTCTTTGCCAGCTGACAAGCCTGGGGAGCCAAGAAACCAACTGAGCAGCCGGCATATTGCCAGGGAGCTAGATAACCAGTCAGCTGAGCTACAGTAAGCAGCCAGCTTGGTTGGATTTCTGGGCAGCAGCCACAGCCAGATCACGGCTTAAAAGCTTCTGTAGAAAGTTTTGATGGAACCAGGACGATCCAGGATTTCCAGTGCCAATCTGTTCAATTAGAAAATGGTCAAACACCCTCTCCATAACTGACTGCTGTCAGAAAAGAATGTAACTGTACTGCACTTTGTGTTCCTTAGGGATTTCTTCAGCTTTTGCCTTGTGATTTGTGCAGACATTTATTGCTAGAATGAGCTGATTAAATGAATGAATTTTTCCTTAAGGATGAGGGATGGTATCCAAGCCCACACGGGAGTTTTCAGAGTGTCCTTCATTGCTAGTTTTGTGATTAGTGTTATTCAAATAACACTGCATGCCAGTTATTAGTGATGCCTAATAGTCCTCAATCTCCCGAGGTGCCTTCCAACCCCTAAAATTCTGATTCTAGTATCTGCTTGGGTAGACCTGCTAAGGTATGGTTACTGTAAACAATACACCATGAGGTTGAAATAAACTTTTATGTCTGCTATCAGATAACACACTGTCTTATTGTCTTCAATCCATATTTGTTACGATGAACTTGACAAAAAAATGCAATAATAAGGCAAATATATTTTCTGAACTAGGTAAAACATACTGATCTTTACTGGGTAATTGACAATGTTGAGGCCATCACCAATATGGAGAGCCCCCTCCATTGTCAGAACTAGCTGTGCTCAAGTGCTAAGTTTGCCAAATGTAACCTTAAACATTATTGTGGAATTCCTGCAATACTCCAGTTATTTTTCCATTTTGGTATTTTATTGGAAAATGTATCAGACAAGTGGGGAAAAAAACCCCAAAAACTTACATCTTTGTCTTCCTGCAGTTTACGGTTCTGGTATCATCATAAAAGGTATCAGCTGCTTTTTCCAAATGTTTAGATAATTTCTGTTGTAGGATAAATCTCATAGTTTCTTAAGCCTGCAGATACTGTACACTCTGTATACTTCTCTCATTTGTTTCCAACCAGCTGCTGCATATCCTTAAAGCCCAGAGAAGTCATATACAATTATTACTTCAGCTGTGGTAACTCCAGGGAACAATGAATTCCCTCCTAAATGCTTAGTGGTAATTAAATTTTCTGCAACTTCATCTATTTAAGTAGTCTCTAATACTCCTGCTGTGAAATCCAAGGAACAACAGATGCTTTACTGAGCTACATTTCAAATCTTGTTCCTTCCACGTGCGAATAAACCTGACTCTTATTTTCTCTCTCAAATTCAGCTACTGTGGAGATGCTACAGCAGTCTTGGCAGATCCCAACCTCTTACCATCTGGATTCTAAATTAATTTCATGGCAGTTGCTTTGCTTTTCATTGTCCTTTATATTTTTTATGCGCAGCCCATTTTATTCCTGTTTTTACAGAGTTTATTCTTTATTTGTGGTGTGCTTTCTTCTTCATTCCTGGTGCATTTGTTATATAATTCACCGTGTACTGCTGCAATGTATCTTAAAATGTGCTCTTCATCTCAGAGGCAATAACTTGAGCATATGTTTAAGGTTTAAATCAGTCGCAATCAATATGTCCATTTGGATTGCCTGGTTTTATATTCCACACACAAATAACTGCTGTCATCTGTCATTTAAGTCTCTCTTAATTTCCTCAGTGTTGCCACATATTCAGAGATTATTTCATTTCCTCCCTTCAGAATATAAAGGAAATGCTCTTTAAACACGGGTGCATTTTAATGAAAGTGTTACTGTCTTTTCCATCAAAATATTGAAGGGAACTTCCAAATCCTTATACTGCTTGGTGACACACTTTAAGCAGTAACAGGAGTATTAATTAATAGCTTCTACCAAACTTCATTTTCAGTTCTCTCAAAAAAATTGAAAGAAAGTAGGAATGACAAGGAATCAGTCACCTAAGACAAACTAAGGAACGCCTCAATCCTCCATCCGTGTGGTTTTAAGAAAGCTTATTGTGCTACAAAGAATCCTGAAAAGCCTTATTATCAGAGAGAGAGAGGGAATTATTACCCAGGGTGGCCGCCATTGTGAAAAATGGCCATGGTAGCACTTCTTTCCAAGGACCTCTTTGCAAATCACTGTTTGAAGACAGAAAATCTTGGCCAGAAATACACAAAGAATAGAAATGCCTGAAATAAACACTGTGAGTTCTTCCCTACTACTGTAAGACTTCTGTGTAGCTGTTTCTGAGCTACCTTTGCTCAAGGCTGTTTCATTTTTCCAATGAAATTTTTCCAGGAAAATTTCTCTGCTCTGGAATGTTACATTTACACAGGCTATTGAGAATCAAATGTTAGGTTTCTCAACTGTCACTGAAGCTGATCACAGCAGAAATGTAGAATGTAAACAACATCTGAAATGTGTTTCCAGAATACATCTATTTTAACTAAAGTATTGGGAATGACAGTTACCCCACGTACTCCTGATATATGGAGCACAGCATCTGGAGTCTGTTGGATCAGTAATGGAATGGGTAGAGTAATGATAAAATAAACCTGGTTCTAAATAGGAATGACTTTAAGAAATTCTACATCTAGAGATATGTAGATAATGATCACAGTAAGATCTACAATATTCTGTCATTAAGTCAAGGTGCAGATTGAAAAAAGCAAGCGTGGCACTTTCTGGAAGAAGCAGCTCCATGATTCTGCTTTGACCAGTAAGACAGCACGTGAATGGAACAGATGATAGCTTATAAGAACAAATCTTCTTATTTCCTTTTTGCAAAAATGTGACATACAGAAGATACAGTACCTGTTGCAGAGCAACAAAAAAGTTCCAGGGTATTAGCAATGGTTATAGCTCACTTGATTGTGCCTGTAAGTTATGTTTTTCAAGAGTCAAACATAGCTTAAAATTCTCATCTGGGTACTTTAAACCATGTATCAATTATGTTATTCTTTTAATTAAGTTATTCTTCTAATTAAGTTATTCTTTTAATTAAGACAAATATTTTTTTTGAGTCTGTTGAAAGTCTCTTCCTTGTGGCTTTAAAGCAATGGAAATATGTATATAAAAAACCCCTAAAACATTTTTCATTAGTTGAAAGGTGAATAATCTATTGCTTGCTCAATCATAAGAAACATTAGGAATATTCACAAAATGTAATAAGGTATATTAAAATCAAATTGTGTGGACCTTGACAACATGTCATCATTTACAACTGATAAGGCAATGTTCTGTCTATAAATGAATGGAAAATAAGAATTTATATTTGCTTTCAGATAGTTGCCCAGGTCACATGTTGTGTAATAAAGCAGATGTGCTATAGATAAGTCACAATTTGATCCTGAAAGCTGTATTATAAAAGCATTCAATAATTTCTTTCCTTATCTGCCGAAAAGTTTCCAGAATTGCTATCAGTTTTTCCTTTTATCAGCTTTGAATCCATGGAAATGTTGATGTCTGTCCCTGCAAGATGGTTATTGTGAGAGATGGCAGTCAAAAAGTTTAAGTGTTTTCCTGCTACTAAAAAGTTAGGCAAGGATTGACTGACTGTGATTTTCTGTTCTTTAGGCGCAGTGAAGATGTGGTACAGGAAATAAATTGGTGTCTGAAGCCTCTATAATACTCACATTACGCTAAAAAATCTACAATAATCATAAGTGTAGAACTATCTAATCCTTTATGAGATGAAGTTAATAGTATAATAAAGTCACTTAAGGGTAAGTTTCAATAATGTACCAATAATGGATTCTTTAGTAATATACCCTCTAAAATACATCATACCAAAGCAGAAAAATGCAAATGGATTTCCTTTCCCTACAAGCCTAACTTTAACATTTTTTGTATCAGAAAATGAAGTTGCATTTATCTGATTTAGCTTATTCATTGGCACAATGATGTTGATTTTTTTCAGGGCATCAAAAGCATTATTTATGGTTGAAAGTCAATTGATACAAATGGCTTGTGTGGGGAAGAACTTCAGGATTTCTGAAGAATCACTGAGGAGTTTGCATGCAGCTTTTGTTAGGAAATAGTCAAATGTTTTTTCTTCCCATCATAGTTCTCTCTGGCTCTGGAGAGGCATGTTTGCCTGAAGACACACTTCTCCTGCCTCCTTCATCCTCCATGGAGGGGGAGCCCTTGGGACCTTTGCAGCTTTCACCGTCTGATTTTCCTTATGGCAAAAAGTAGAGCTTTTTTTTATGAGGCAAAGCATTAGAACACACAAGTCCCCTCCTGATAGCTGGTATGCAGTGGGAGAAGAGCCTAAACCCAAAAAATGGGACATGTGCCAGGATCAGGAGTACAAATAATAGCCTTTTGTTTGTTCATTTGTTTGTTTTGAATTCAAGGCATTTATTTTGTTTCAACCTGGTATTCTATGATTCTATGGTTTTGTTCCGTTCTATCTTAAGTGTGCCAAGGGAGGATGATTTTCTATGTAAAGGCACTTGAGAATGCAGAAACTTGATATATATTGATAATGTTAAGGCTGAGTTTCCAAGTAAACTTCACTTCCGTTTTATAGATCACTGAGATAGGATTTTACAAATGGAAATTAATATTTATAATTAATATAAATAATAAGTTGCAGCTTAGCATAGCTGTGTGGTATATTTGAGAGCAGTATATGTGAGAGAAAAATACACAGTGTGATAGAGAAAATACCTTAGATTCATTAAAATCAAGTGTTCCACTGAGGCCTTTAATTTTCAGTGTGGGTGTTTTTCAGTTCTGCTCAGGAAAGATAATGATGCACACTGCAGGTGAAGGAGGCTTGTCAGAGACGGAAGTGTGCATTGTGGACTGAGGAAGGGAGTACCTTATAGACAGACCACTGTGCTCCCTCAGTCTTCAGAATCATCTGGGAGAAGGCAGAAAGTGAGTTTAAAGGTACTGTGAACTGCATCTTCCTCCCTCTGTGCTCCAAAACACTTCAACAGTTCTCCACACTAAGTAATCTAAAGCAATCCTGAGGAGGTGGTGGTGTAGGGATCTTTGTAAAGTATGTCTTGATTCATTAGAAAGAAAAAACACATTAAAAAATACTAATGTACCATGTATACATAAAGGACTGCTGTTTTGGTTTCGTTTGGTTTTTTTACTAGATTCATTACTTAAAAAAAACCCAAACCTCTCCGACATTCATCTGATGTGTGATCACACAACACCTCTCTATTCATTCAACAGCCTTTTACCATGGATGATACAGAACTGATGTGAGATAGGGATCCTAACTCAAAAGTAGAGTTCTGCCAACAGGACAAAGCCTTGAGAAGCATGATTGCAGATTATTTATTTATTTATTTGGGTCCATCTACGTACGTGCTATTTTTACCAGTGGCAAAATAGTTGGTATGACATAAGAATACATGAGAAGAAGCTGCACAAAGTACATATGCAGGAGTATATAGTACAGTTTGCCACACTGCTCTTCAAGAATGCAAAGCTTGCTTTAGTATTTTATTAAATTAAATAGAAATTTTCTGAAATTTATGACCACAAAAAGCTTGTTTAGACCTCATCTTCTATTAGATTTCCTACCACTGTAGCAATGTCAGCATTTCCATGCCAGATCCAACAGCTCAGCCCATTTTCTGTCTCTGACAGTAGTTAAGAAAAGATGTGTTACATGAAGGCGCCCATTATCTAATGAATACCAAATAGAGAAAACATTTATTGATAATTTCTTTATAACTTTATCAACATTTAATAGTTTTCTCAAGTTTTGCATTCTGGGACTCAGGGTTTCTACAAAAGTCCTTGTTAGTGCTGTAGATATGATCCTCTAGGTAATGTTAGATTTCCTTTTTTTAAAAAAATGTAAGTAAGAGCCCTGCACTTCTTTAAAAACAGTTTAGAATAGAAAATTACTGATTTATTCACTTTAACTGAAAGGCTAAATCCATGGGGAAAAAACCTAGCCAACCAGCTGAACAAGAATGTTGTCAAATACACTAGCAGCCCTGCAGGGCTGAATTTGGCTTTGCTATACATATACAGGGCTGAGTAGCTAAGTTCTCACACATGCACAAAAAGCCCCAAACTCACCTTTCACTTCAGATCACCGAGAGATTTATCCAAGTTATCCAGTGCAAAATTCAGACAGGATTGACCATCACCAGAATTTAGACACACTATGAGAAGTACCATAGGATTCTTAACGATGGCAGATGGTTGGGTTTTCTCCTTCTGTCTCACTGGGATTAGGAAGGAAAGCTCCAGCAAGACTTTGGGATAAAGTATCTACCCAGGACACTGGTTACATGTGGAATGAGACAGCTACAGAATTAGTAACGTCATTCCAAGCTATGCTTTTCTCTTTGCAGATGTCACATTCCAGTATGGAAACCACTTAGCTCATGATTTTTTAATAGCACTTGTAAGGGACCGGGGCTTTTTCTCTCCACTAATAGTGCTTTGGTGTCATTCCCTGGAGAAGGAGTAGTTGTCAGAGTTTCTATGTCATTCTGTTCTCTTGTGAACCTGAGGATGTGGTTTCTGCCAGTTTGCTGGTGGTGAAAGGGGAAAAAATCATGCTCTCTTCTCTTTTTGTCATTCCCCTTTTCTCCCAGTACTACCTCCTCCTTGGGCCTAGATCCTTCTATCACTTGATATAGTTCATTAACTCAGGAGATGACTACTATGTTGGCTTAGTTGTTGCTTCTTCTTGACCCTGTTAGGGAGTTACACTGGTTGACAGCAAGGTCCCACAAAAACCGATGCTGGAGCTAAGTAGCAGCGAGCAAGACAGGAAACAGACGTGTGAAATCACAACCTAAAATTTCTATTCTTTTAAGCTGCATTTTGGCATAGTAGGCCTTGAAAAGTAGGTGAGCAGCTGCGTGTTTTAAAGGGAGTGAACCAAGGTGTCTGCAGGAGGTTTTCTCAGTGTGATGAAGCTCTGCAAGCACTAGGTGGCCTGCTTTGAAAGGGAATGGGAAATCTCACCCACTTCAGTCTGCAAGAGAGGATTAAAAATGCAGTTTACACAAGTTGTGCATCTGTTTCATGAGTCGTGCTATGCTGTGATGAATTCAGAGAATACCAGGTTTTATTTATTGTGGTGTGGTGAAATCACAGAATATTGTACTTACTTCATAAATACTAGGGGTGATCTATCATATTGTTTCAAGGCCAGGCTGGACAGGCCTTTGAGCAACACCTAGAAGGTGTCCCTGCCCATGAGCTGGAACTACATGAGCTTTAATGTGTCAATCTATGATTCTATGATTGTTTAGACATGGCAGCAGGTCAATAAATAAAAATGACCTGTATTCAGGCTCCTGCTGTACCTTAAACTTTTGTTCACAGTAATGCAGTTGAATTATTTCATATTTGCTGTGACAGATGCAATTACCACAGCTTAGCTGACATGGTATCCTATGACATGATCATGAGTATGAGCCATTGGAGACTGTATTTTCAAATCAAAAGCCACGGCAGCCAGTAAGGATTAAATCCATCTACTGAAACAATAGCGTCTGTGTTTTCAGAAGTGCATTTCCCCAGCCTCATACTTCATCCAGTAAAGACCTTCAGCACCTCTGTAAAATGATAATGATGTGCTTGAAAGAAGAGACACCACCAATATAGGTGTTAGATGCCCTAAAAAGACACCGAGGGCCAAAGGAAAATGGAAGGTAAAAGATGCAGCTGGTCTGAAAAGTGTAGTGCTATCAACAGCCTTTTTGCTCCAGTTTTATATTTGACTATATCACAGGGGAGGACAAGAAAAAAAAAAAAGGATCATGATTCAGAAAGAGAAACCACGTTTTAGTTGACCTAGTGAATATCCCCTGGGAAAGTTCTGCTAGCAGTTGTAATTTGTGTATCTCTACAAGACAACGACTTCTGTTCTAGGCCAGTAAAAAGAGTCAACACAAAAAGAAACACTTTGACTTCTTATAAATATCTTGAACTACTAAATAAGAAAACCCCAAAGTAGTTAATATTGAAAGAAAACCAAGCTTGGTGAAGTAATAAGGGACTCTTAACAAGAAATTGCAATGGCATCATTATATATATTTTATGCTCGGTAATGCTTAAGGTGCCAGAATCACCCAGTGCCCAAAACTAAGGTGCAGCAGAATTCTAGCATGGCATGGACCCTAAAATTCTGATTTTTTTCTCTGTTTAATGTGGGAGGTGGGAATCTGATGACAGGAACGAGTGAGTCTGACAACCAGAATGGGAACATTGATGGGTTGGTGAAATGTCATATAATATCTTTCCAGCGGTGTGCTTCCTCCTAGGCAAACCCCTTCTACCAACCCAAAGGTGGCCTGATGGTTCATCTCCCACAGGTCACAAAGCAAGTAGGTCTACTGAGGATAGGAGTCCTCTTTAATTTAAAGGAAAATTTCCTTCTACTTCCCCAGGGATTAGTCTGGATATCAGAAGCATTTCAACTGGGTATTAGGTCAACAGATGTAAAAGAACCATAAGGGTTTATCTTCCAGCTTTTTCTCCGTTTAATCCAGCAAGGGAAAAAGTCTTTAATAAAACCCCAGATTGACAGCCAGCTAAGAAGACACAGGACATTTCAAAATATATACATTTTGAGAGGGGATTCACGTTGAAAAGCTAAACCATGGCCTATTGTTGATCCTGCTAGCAAACAATATGGGTTAATAATTTAACTCCTGTTTAAAACCTAGTACTTCATCAAACCTTAATTGAGCTTAGTCAGCCATTAGCTATGGTTCTTATTGACTGAGAAATAAATGGTGATTGAGTACCTGACATAATTAATTGTTATTGTATTTTTCAGGAATTCAGGCTCATTTGCCCAGGCTACTCTTTCCACAGTGTTTAGAAGAATTAATTAATAATCCTATCAATATTTTAAACAGGCTTACGGTTCTGGGAATTACATAGTCATCATTTTCATGGCTGAGTGGCCACAGGGAGATGAAATTCTATTAAAAATTTTAATACTGAGGACATTTGATTTGTGATATATACCTTCCTAAAACAACTCTGGGGACATTTTACACTGAAACTGTAAAGTTTATACTGTTTATTTCTTGATGCTGTGATGGAGCAGGGCTGGCACAGGTATTGTCTCCTCCATCTTTCCCTGCATAGCTGTCTAATGCCTTTATATATGAATAAAAATTGTATATAAAAATCATATATAAACTCATTCAATTATTTTCTTCTGACAAGATAAATAACAAATGACAGATGTTACTTCAAATGGCACCTGGAAAAATCTCAGGTTTCAACTGAGGCAGTCAATGCTGTCTGATGCTCCCCTACCTCTTGATCTCAAGTGTCCCTCCTGTACCAACACTGCCTTGGGTTTACAGCATTATTACCTGAGGTGCTCAACATGTGGTGGCACAGAAGGTGAAGGCCCAGAAGAGAGGAAGACTGAAAGTCAGCACTTAACACACTCACTTTATAACACACTGTTTTATTCAAGAGCATGAGGGTTAATTTTAAGCAAGGGTTGCCTAAACAACTCCAGGTAAAGGCACCCTTCCCCAGACTGCCACTTCCAGCTCAGATGGAGCTGGCCCCATAACCCACCTGCTTCTCCCAGTGTTTGTAGAAGCTGTCAAAGGAGAAAAGATGGCCTCAAACCACTACCTACCAATCTTTTTCTGAGTATGTTCTGAAGTAACCTGTGAACCTACTATGCTTATAAATATTCCAAAGAACCCCTGTTTTGGAAACAGCTCCATGGAATCTTCAACCGCTCTTGAATTTTCTTCATTTTTATTAATCTGAAAATAGCCCCCTAATGTTTCTGATTGACCAAATTCATGCTTTTAAGCAAAGTTAGCTGGAAAAAATCATCAAGCATAAATCGGAAGCATAGTCTCACAGCATTTACAGGCTCCTGTGTGAACACTGGCTGACTTGACCTTCAGAGAACTGATGGCTTTGACAGCGGGTCAGAGAAGCTGTGCCCAGGAAGCCTCAGAAAAGTGTTTTCCTCGGGGCGAGGGAAAAAAAAAAAAACAACCCACCATTCATTGAATAGTTATGCCATTAGCAGATGACTATTGCCAGGGACAGTGCGTTAGGGATTTAGAGGTATTACATGCCTGATTTTTAATTAATGAACTGATTTACTCAGAGAAGAGCGTGACTGCCAGGAGAACTTCTATCTGCTGTTACAGTGACGTCTCTAGGCAGCAGAGAGATTTTTTTTCAGAATGAAATTGAAGAAAGGAAATTGCACTTGGCAAAGTGTAATTGGGAAATGATGGTAAGGCACCTGAGAAGGGCTGAAAGCTTTGAGACATGGGAGAGGCAAGCAACAGCTAAAGGGCAGAGTGGTGGAATGAAGGCGAGCGCAGGCACAGCTGCGTGCTGCAGTCAGGGAAAGGAAATGGAAACTAAAGCCCGAGCAGAAATCCTGCTGCCTCAGTGAGGCATCTGCCACGTCCCAGCATGTCCCATTTCATCACCTTGACATCTATCTATCTATCTATCTATCTATCTATCTATCTATCTATCTATCTATCTATCTATCCCTCTATAAAAAGATGAACTTCCGTGCAGATCCCCTCGGTTCTCAGCTAAAAGAGGAGGACTTGGGCCAGCTGCTGCTCTCACTCATCTGTTGTGCACTTGGCCAGGACAGAAGCTACTGCACCCACCTTGTTTTTCTCATGCTTACGGTACAGATTTGGTCCATGATGTCTTTCTGCCATTAGATGTCTGGGGACAATCAAGGCTGTGCTTCCATTGACACAGGTTGTTTTATTTCCTAAAAGTACACCTATATATATGATCAGAGCTGCAGTTATAGAATTAGAAAATAGCCTGTAATAACTCCAGAGGAAAGGGTATGAACAACTGGTTAAATACACGACCACTTTGGGTTAACACCATAATCCCACACCTTCTTCCAGGATAAGGGCACATTTTAATCTAAACACAAACTCTCAGTGGCCTGAATGGCATCATTGTAAAATAATTTACTTTCCCACTTTTCACCATGCTCACTGTTCTAGTATTCCAATATTGTTGTATTCTAATATCTGAATATTCTAATATTAACATGAAACAAGGGAGCTGCTCATATGAACATTGGTTTTGGTTTTGCCCTTGTAGATTCTCACTCCATCCCAAATAAACCATTTCAAATAATTCGCTACTAGATTTTGTGTTCTAGGCAAGATAGCTATACCCCCCCTTTTCTGATAAACTTGTCCAGCCATGAACTCTATTAATTTGCTTCTACAGATTTGCCTCTGGACTTCTACTTTAAACTCCTTCCTGCCTACCACTTTTGCTTTCTTTCAGCTTTTAATTAATTTAGTCATGGGTGTTAGACTTAGCACAGTTCCTGTCTTTATCATCAGCTATCCAGTGTCACTGGCATGAAGGCATTGATTATACACCACAAGTTCTAATATATAGAGACATGAAGGTCATTTACCAACCTCTTCTTGAAGAGTGCCTCCTCTGAAATGCATCTCCCAAGTTAAGGCTTAAAATGCAGCTACTTTTTTCACATTCTTTGACTTGTTATTCAGACAAATCTAGTATATGGGCCAGATGAGCTGCGGGAAGCCTACCTCATTGTTAAGTCTGTCTGTTAGAAACAGTTCTGGAGAGTTCACAGTGTCAATATACCATCATACTCAGTCTTCTCATGTACTGCAGAATGCCAGCCCCAGTGGTGTCCCCTACTTTACCTCATTAGCTATTTCTCCAATTACAATCACTCATTCATGCCACGGCTTTGATTATTCCAACCGACCATTTTGGTTTAGTTAAGGAAATGGAATGCACATGAAGCACACCCGAAGTTACAGTACAGGCTTTAATCCTCAGAGATTTGTAAGCACAGGGAAGTCGCTGTGCATTAAAACTGCCAGTGCTGACCTCAAAATATTCTGGGTTATCTGTAAAAATGCCTCTCCCACTTATGATCACTTCAGGACAACAGGATCCCAACAGCAAGATGATTGCCTTTATCAACCACAAGGTGATTGCCTTCCTCAACTGACTTAGGTTCCTATACACTATCTTTTCCCTCTGTATATGCCATTTATTGTAATTACTTTCACATCATGTCATGTGTTAAATACCAGCCTAGTAGCTCACTGACCTACAAGACAGTAGGTGATGACTGCCTGCAGAATTGCCCTCTGTCTTATGGTCCTGGCATGGAATCAGCTCCAATGAATGTTCATCTGTGTCGGTGTTCCAGAGATCAAGTATATACTACTAAGGTAAGATGTGTTTGTTTTACTGCCACTTACCACAGAACAAATGAGCACTACTGTATAGTCTGTTTTAACGACCGTTGTTACTATGGATGCAAATGTAAATCTATTTTTACATTTACACTGTATGCCAGCAAAATCTATCGGAAGATCCCTGCAAATATAAACACCTACATGCACAGTGACCTACTTAGCAACTTACATGTGGGCTTGCACGTAGCCATGTAAAGTATGTTTAAAAGCTGTATTCAAAGCCTGTAATTTAAACCATTTTTCAGGCAGTGTGTGGCAGACTGACTAGAAATGATGCTTGATAGTCCTTCATCCAAATTTTATTTAGTTCTGAACATTCAGAGCTTTCTTTTAAAGAATAAAGGCTTACACTGTACCACGGACTTGCCTTTGTGTTGTTTTCAATGGGGAATTTTGTTTTACATTTCATGACATTGGTAGGAGCCCACATTTTGAGTGGGTAACATCTAAAATTCAGCATCATGATGTTCAAGCATTTCCACTGATTTCCAGAAAGAGAAAAAATTCAAAGACTTATATACATTGAATGCATTCTGTTTATTTGAGAAGGAAGATCTCATACGAGTGCCCATTATGGAAGGCATCTCTTATCATGTACAATAAAATCAACCATTGCTTCCAGCAGAATACAAAAATACACATCTCAGTGACTTCCATACAATAATAAATATGTAATCATGCATCCAACAATAAAAAGGCACGGAAAACTGGTCACTTAGTAGTCATAAAAATTACTAACTATATTAACAAAGCCACCCAAATTATCTGTACAAGGAAATGTAACAATATATTCCAAAGGTGAAAACACATAAAACATCTTTAAAATAGTATATGCAATAAATACCTCAATTGTTTTTTTTATATATTAAAAATAAAACTGTGCCATTGTAAACAGTATGTAAACAAACAAAATTCACTGTTCCTTACCATTATTACAAGTAAATAAAGCCAAAAGTTACACCCCTGCTCTGTTAGATATACTTCATTGGCAAGTTTTGTCAGGCAGTTTAAAGTTTTACTCTTTTCTGCAGCAAACAGAGCCCGCTATGTGTGTAATTGTAAGTACTAGAGCAATCACTAAGCTTCAAAACCGACTACCTGGAATGGAATAGGTCATCAAATAGTCAGATCTGAAACTAGGAAAAGCAATTTTTGCAGTGTTACGGACAAAAGTCATTCGTTTATACTACATAGAATAGTGTCAGTAACTTAGCTGCTTATATACCACTGCTCTCCTATAGGTAGGTCTTGAGGGGGGGGGCTGTACAAAGGTGGTGAGCATCCTTACTCCCACGGGTGGAGAAAGTGAGGCACACAAAGGTTAACTGAGTTGCCCCCAGTCTTGCATCAGCTCCATGGCAGGAAACTAAAGGCAGAATCCAGACCTCCAGCCACTTCCTCCTCATTTCCTCACATCTCCTCTCCTCATCCCGGCCTTTCAGGCAAATAACGGTGTGTCCTCAACTCCAGTCCTGATGGCAATTACAGAAAGGTAACGAACATGCAAAAAGGAAGTTATCTGCTCAACTTGGGTGCCCCATCTGCTCCCACTAATAACCATGCAGCTCTGCCACTGACCACAGCAGGACTGCAGCAGGAGCTTTTTTCCCCCAAATCCGTAACTGGATCCAAATTAGCAGACTAGTGAGCCCAGGCAAAGCCCTGTGTATCCTCCACAAACCTACTGATTGCCTTGACTGTTTATTCTTTTGAGGTCTGTTTCTATAGCCGTCGAACTCCTGGAAAGTTCAACCAAGGTGCACACTTCCTTCCTTATTAGCAAGGGGAAGAAAGGAAATCTGAACACGATCCTTTCTTAAAATTACAGCAAAAGACTCCTGGGAGCGGTGGGCATTCTGCACAGCTGTCTTCAGAAAGAGCCTCACAGAGGAATATGGCTGGCTTGCTATTTCTTCAGCTTTTGATAACATTGCCATAACTACCTCCTTTTACAAATCCCACAGTATCCCTGGGATGACTGTCTACGATGAATGCCTACTTACCTGTTGTGGACACACATACTTCAAAGTGCATGACAGCTCTTGTCTGAAAATTCTGGTTTTAGTCTTAGATGAAGAAATTAAAATGCATCTGCTTGGCTGTTTCACAGCCTCCTGTCTTTTAAGAGGAAGAATATACTTAGAACATACACAATTAAATGATACCCTGCAAAGGGATTTAGGAAGCGCTGCATTAGAGTATCTTTCCTCCCTGGTGCTATGAAAGAACTGATTCTTCTGTCTCTAAACAAGTGATTTCACTAATGTCAAGAGGTTGTCTGATTTGGCTTACCACTTAATATTTTCCTTTTATTTATCTATGAAATCTTAAAAGAATCATTCTACAGACTGGCTCTGAAGATACCTCCACGTCTTGATGAAAAATTTAAAGCCATATACTAGAGAACTTTTTATTTTCCCCCAATAAGGTACTTTGGGGTAAGGTACTTCAAGCGCCTCATTCCAGAGAGGCAGAGCTTGATGAGCTGTATGAAATCAGTAGGTATACAAAATGGACAGGACCACTTTTTATTCATCAATAAATAATTCTCCATTTTCACTTGCCATGCTGCATGCTCTTTGTGAAGAGAGGTATGAAAGTGATATGATTTTAGAAGATTCTATATTAAATCTTATAAAAGTTTCTTTTAGAAGGTATTTTTTTTTTAGACATATTCAAGGACGAGACCAATGAAAAATTCTGTACATTCTCTGAGGCATATATTCCCACCTGTGTTGTCATTTGCAGGTTCTGTAGAAAAATCCAAATGGCAACTGCAGATTTTACATTGGGAAAAAAATAAAAAGAAAAAAGAAAAAAAAAATCACAGTAGGAAAATAGCCAGTAAACAATAAATTCAGAGGGGTTTAATCTTGGCCCCAGTGAGATCAATGGGAGTTTTGCCAAGGATTTCAAGAAAGCCAAAATTTCACCCAGAATTGTATACAATTCTTTAGCTGACAACAATCATAAACATCCTGCCACTCCATTGTATAAGTTAAATATTAATAAGCATCTGTAAACATCCTGCAATTCATCTGATATAAAAATAATATAATAAAAACAATGCAGCATCTCAAGCATTGTATAGTTTTAAGTTTTTTTGGCTCCGCACACAAGTTGGCATCATTATATTGGGCAAAACCAGGGTATGTATATACAGATATATATATATATATATACAGGTGTGCACACGTACTACGAACTAAATACTACATTTATACACACATGCACACGAAAATACTGTCAAGAGAAAAACATTCATAGGTATGGCATTGAAAAGTCTACCAATGGTCAGTCTGTTGGTAACTTTAATGTGAGGAAGCATTTTCTACACATAAATATAAAGCTAAAATACATGAGCAATCTCCAAAGGGGACTGAAGTGCTGTTAAAAACTAAGCACGTGCCTAGATCCAAACAGAGCTGTACGTTTGCAAAGATGATGAATATTCCTGTGAGCAGGGAAAACAAAGGGCAAAAATGACTTTGTTTTTCAATTGGGTTGAAATTGCATCTTTCAGCTTTTTGCTACAAAACACAGTTCAGACCCAAATATGAGTTATGCAAAAAACTATACAGTGTCACATCTCTGCAACACTTCCAAGTGCACTTCATGCATCCATTTGTGCAAGTAAGTGGATGTTACTACAGAATTAACTAGGAGCTCTACTTGACTGGAATACCAGTTCAAGTGACAAGCCTGGCTAATGAGAGAAGTCACCCGTGTTGGGCTGGGAGCTTCTCAGGACTTTTAAAATACCTTTAGATTAAACTTGCTTTTTAAAATGCCAGAACATAAACCAAAATGATATTCACATGATTCCAAAGTGCTCGGCATTTAAAGATAGCTGCTTTGGACAGATGGTTGTGACAGTGAGAAGTTCAGTCAGTATTAAGTGATGTGTTTACTGTCACTGTGAATTAAGACAGGAAGCTGCTAGTATTAGATGTCATGCAATGATTTGTGTGTGATGACAGCAATGAAGGACGAGCTCTCTGTTGCAGAGATCAGGCCTTCCTCACATCTCAGAAGCTCCTGAACAGCTGGTATGCTTCATCTACAAATCTCATCTAGTGCACATCTCATCTTCTGCTGGGAATATTATTTTGCCCTTTGATGGTCCCCCCAACAAACAAGCTTCCACAAACTAAGTTACTAGGTACACAACTGGAAGCTCTAGGGAGGTCCCATGTTTCAGCTCTTTTAGGATTCCAAGGAGATGATGTAAGGGAGTGGCTAATGAATTATTTCAGGACAAGTTCACAAGCTGTGCTCTTTAAGAGAAAATAGTGGCAATTTTTGTCATGTATGGATGACTGCATTGTTCAAAGTGCATGTTTTAAGGAGACAGAATCCAAGACAGAAAGTATGGACACCACAAGGGGCAGATGCCTGTAGAAAATCCTCCGAAATCTATCTAAGCTGTACAGTCCAAAAGTCTACTTCAATATATACCAATAGCATTTTGTGAGAGGACAGTGCCACCAGAAACCTTCACAGTGAGTAGCTACGTGCCTTTGTCCTCGTTGGAAACCTTCACAAACTGTCCCAGCAGAACATCTTATAGTCTTAAAATTCTCATTAAAAGCCCTCAGCTCTTTTTCACTTGTCAGCACACATGCTCTCCCTCCCTGAAAAGCAAGACCAAGCAGCTTTGAATGGCTTTCCTCAGTTCTGCACTCAGGAAATAATAGACTGTAACTGCACAGAGAATTGGCCCCAAACACAGCCTGGTGCTATCTGTAGTTGTATCTGTAACTTACAGTTACAGTCATAGTCATATCTGTAACTCTTTCCCTGTTAATGACATCATCAGGTTATTAATTAAATTTAAAAGTTTTCTATCTGATTAATACTTTAGTTTAATAAATGTAGGACTTAAAATGCTAATTAAATTTAAATATTCACAGTAAGCATTTTGGCCACTGTGGGGCTTTTAGTTTTAGCTTTTCACTCAGTTTCCATCATGAATACAAATTACCCCATTTTACTTTTAGTTCATTTCTTCCTGGTTTCATCTTCCATTTCACATGCTCTAGTATAACATAGCTATGTCTGGATCAAACACAGCTTCCTAAAATAATTGTTTCCAATTAATTTGGGAAAAAAACCCCGTAATTTAAAGTTCTTCAAACTTTGTACCATTTTGCTTTTGCTTTCAGTATCTTTTCAATCCTAACACTAATCTTTCAATCATACTACAAATATATTTTTCCAAAGTCTTTGTTCCATAGAATAACATAGATTAGTCACTTGCATACTCGTCCTACTAACAACTACAATAATTTCCAATCTTTAGTTCTAAAGTCTTACACAGATGGTGGAGTTAGCCAAAAAAACCTCTCTTTCCGAGGGCATTGCAGTAGATAGTGTTAATTGTTAATGGCATAGAAAGCTAAATATAGGTTTCATCAGGAATTGCAAGAGCATAACTTAAAGGAATTTAGTCCACCATGGCTGTGCTAGATTTTGGAGCCTGAAGCCCTGGTCAATCCAGATCTCCTGGAGCGTCCTACAGCTTTTACTTAGCCTGCTTGTCTCTTTGGGACAGAAATCTGGGGAGAAATGTGAGGGTCTCATCTTTGCCAAGGAGCTGGGAAGTCATCCAGACACAGGAGCTGGGAAGCAGTGTGGGAACATTAGTAGAGACATGACCTGGGTAAAATGTAAACTATGCACCAGCTTCTTCTGCCCTCTCTAATATAAGCAACAGGTTATATGAACTCAAAATCCCATCAGAGAGCTTATATAAAAAGTGCTCGTGTCAACTGGGAGACAAGGTCTTAAATTATTTAAAAGAGATGTTTATAATTCTACCAAGTAAATATATTATTTTTATGTTGATTGTTCTGAAGGTCATAGGTCTTTAACCACTGCAGCTAAATTCATTTCCATTTGTCCAGGAATACTCTCAGGTCTGTAGCTGCCAGCACTTCGTGAGTTTGCCAAAGTGTTAACAGTGTTAATGTTTTATTTTTTTACAGTTGATGAAGGGGTGACGTTTTAAGTTTAAATTACAGGCTGAAAAAAAATCCTTTCAAAACCATTTTTTTCAGTTAAAATGTTGAGGGCAATCACTATTAAGCTTACAGAAGTTGCTATGAATTTTGGTGTAAGTTCCAACTGGCTACAGGAATAGTCTCTTGGAAGCTTACAGATGGCTTCAAAATGGAATATAGTTTCTGAGAAACAACCTGGGCTTCTGTATGGCAGAAACGAGCATAAGCTAACCATTAACAGAGCTATTAAACCTAATGCAACAGCAGTAGAAAAGAACTAGAAAATTTTTTTTTCTTTTTGTAAAAAAGATCAATTCCATATATAAATACAGGAATTTATACAACCAGTAAAGATCTTCCATTGATAATTACCAACTGGTGCTTTATCAATCCTGCTGACATTACCATTCATCTCTGAAGAGGCAGCAGAGATATTTTAAGTCCTGTCCAAAAACTCCTCAGCTTCCTCAAGTCATCAAAAACTCATCCTTTTACTTAAGACAGTAATACAGTCATGTACAGTTCCTGCAAACATTAAATCTTCGCAGTCAGAATAAGCAGCATCAAACCTGGATGATGTGAAAATCACACCACAAAACATACAATCTATGATAACAGAATCAAAAAAAAATGGGAGAGCTACATCAAGTGTAACACTCAGGATGTTGCAGCTGAGAGGTACTTATGTCACTGGGGTGAAAAAATAAATCTATAATTAGTCATATAATTTTCTGTGGCTCTCATTCACATCAATGACAAGGTTATTTCCTGGCTGTAAGGTAAATATATTGCTCCAGCTTGGTTATTCTCAACAGTATACATCACTTGGGACTTTACCTTTCACAAAGACTTTTTGCACTGCTAATTATTAGTTACCAGAGCTGTCAAACTGCTTTGCAAGAACCCAATACTTAGGGGCACAGAGAGGAATGACAGAGGAACAGTAGTAAACATTAGCAATGCAATTATTAATAGGAAGCATCAAGCAAAATAAAATCCCTGTGGTGATTTTTATCTTATATGTCCACTGTGGAATTATCTATGCATAATATGTAGTTCTACGTCTATTTTTAAAGTAGGACTATGGAACATCCTCTCATATTTGCTTTATATATTTTTCCATTACATGTGATAAAGGTCTCCTGCCAGTCTGCCCCAAAGGAAGACTAAATGCATTGAAAAACACTGATAATTTTACCCTTGAAATGGGACCTGAACATTATCAAGTCAAGATGAAATTTTAATTAAGTGAATTATCATCACCGAGTTCAGTTAAAAGTCAAAATTGGCAGGTTACCTATTTCTCTACAAAAAGCATAGGAAAATATGAAATGGGCCATTATAAAAAAAAAAAAAATCAATTCCTCTTGTTTGAAATAAGAGTTATACAACACTGCAGTATGAATTTGTCTGGGCAGGGATGGAGGGAGAAAGATGATGTTTATTCATTATTTACAGGACCAAGCATGTTTACTTCTGTCCCAAAGTAAGAAATACTGGATTGAAATAGTGCAGGAGGGGTTCTGGTCACACACTTTACATTTTACTGTTCTATCAGTTTTAAAATATTTTTCTTTGAAATAAAGAGATTTCCAGGAGAAAAAAAAAAAATAGTGGCTAAAGGGAAGTACATAAAGATGTATCATAAAGAAAATTTGCAATTGCCATCATATAAAAATTTTAATTTTTGAACAAGTTTTACTTTAGTGTAAAAAATACCCCAACACCTACAACCACGAGTTTGCCTGATTTCATTCAGTTTCTAAGAAGAAGGCATTAGGCATTATGAAGGCAATACTTGCATCAGAGGTTGCTACAGCAATAGAATACAGTGAACTGGAAAAATCCTATTCAAAAATGACAAAACAGAAACATGCACTTAACAATCTGCTGCCGTTTTAAAACAGCTATTTCTCCTCTTCCTCTTTCTGAGGTGTAGGGCTTTTCATCCATATGAGTACCAGACACTTCATAAAAATGCAATTGCTCCGCATTCCTTTCAGATTTTAAAGTATGCTGACTGACTACAGAAATAAATTGTATTTGACTAGGGGAAAAAAAAAAATAATCCAGTAAACTTTCTATGGCGATTTTTTGTCTTCATGAGTCTAACGTATTGAATCAGGCTCCACAAGATCTATTGTTTTCTAAAAACTAACTACCTGTAGGGGATATGCTTTATTTTTGTTGCAATACTGGGATATATGCTTTGAAGCACTTTAAATATCAGGATTAATTTATAAAGAATTAAATTCAATAAAAATGTAGTATGTCCTTAGTTCTAGGAGCTGGGATTTTTACAGCAGTAAGGAAAAAAACCCAATACTTGGAAATGACAATAAAAATGAGATAGTAACACTGCGTTCAAAAGCCTTTCTTTAGAAAAGCCACATGACTAAGAAAGGTACAACCCATGACCTCAGTAGAGAAACTCTGTAAAATACTTTGAGCCTCCTTGTCAAACACATTTGCATTTGATAGCCAACACTAGTCTAAGGCATAGAGTTGCATAAAATTTGCTCTCCTGGGCATCTAATAAATACAGCATAAATGATGCTTACAATTTCTTTTTTTTTTCTACTTGCATGTTTAAAAAAACCTTCTGCTTAGGACAATCAAAGTTAAATTCTTTGGTGGTCATTTAAAAAACCCTAACTATACAAAGACAAATGATCAGTTGTCCTATACTGAGGTAATTTGAGGAGTGCCATAAGAAAGTTGCGTTACAAACAACATTTCCCCGTTTTCCCTGTCTAAAAGTAGCTCCCATTTTTTAATATACTCAGTGTAAACCTCTACAGTGACCTGAAGAGATCCTGTTCCATAGCCTGTCTTAATGCATTGCATATAGCAAGGCTGAAAGATGTGAAGAGAGTGTATCCTACAATCAGAAAAGTAAAGAGGGTTCTTCCACGTATTATGTCCTTGAATCAACCCAGAATATTAACTATGTAGTCCACCATAACATTGATATCTTAGAACACTGCCACACATTAAAATACAGCGTAGCTTATGGAGAAACAAAGAGTAAAGGAAATACAACTTCTGAAGACATGACAGATGCCATCTGAACATCACTAAAGGGGTGAATGTCAAGTACATAAAAAACCAAACACTATAATCTTTCCATTGTTTGCATATGCTTTTCATACAACAGCATGAAAATCATGTCACTTGGCAAAGGGATTTTGGTTTGTTCTTTGGGGTTTTTTTTGTTTTTTTTTCAGAAAACCTAATGGAATATAGTCTTTTATTTATTGACCAGAATAATCGATGATGTCCATAGAGCTCCCAGAGTGGTGCCTGTTAAACCTACAGCAGCAAAAGCACATAGTACTATACTGGATATAAATGAAGCCTGTTTTGCTCCTTTTGATGTTTTTTTGGTTGGTTGGTTGGGTTTTTTTCACAATAAGAGGACTAGATTTTACTTTCCAAGGGGACATTTCCCATCTGCTCTCCAGGGGATGACTCCCATCCTACTCAGGAGAAAGGGAGGGCAAAACCGGGATGCAGTACTTGACATTAGCCCCTTTAAACGAGGAAAATAAGCTTTGGAAAAACCAAATGAAACCTTACTCTGCTGCTTATGAGAAAACACAAATAGATATTAAGATACTCTTTACCTGTAAGAACTGTAAAAGCTACTCGATTAAGTAAAAGTCAAGTGTGCCACAGTAACACATTAGGAACAGCAAGGAGACAGCGATTCTGTGCAAGTGTTCTGGCAGGTGGTGCACTATTGTCTCATCTCAAACATTTAAGTAGCTTTGGGTTTGGTTTTTTTTTTTTTGTAGATATATGCAAATTACTTTTCTACTAGATGAATATTTTTGTGAAAAATTAACCAGGAAATTCAATTATGAAGCTATGTTTCACTTAAGTAAACCGTAAATAACCTTATAAACTCTGGTCTAATGCAATTTCTAACCAAAGATGGTTTTCATTTTCAAACCTGTTTCCACTCATGGATTACTATCTTGCCTGTGATTCATCTTTGCATGCATAGTGTAAAACCTTAGAAGTTTGGTTTTTGAATTTTTATGATCTACTGATGTAGGAGTGCTGACAGGAAACAAACTGCTGCCTTTGTAAAGCAGTGCATACAGAGACATTTTTAAATTAATAGTTAATTAGTAATGAGTAAAAGCTTACCCCACAAAAATCAAAACCAGCTGCTACATTTTAAAACTCTTCTTACGCATGATAAATAAAATTAATTATCCTGTAAAATTTTTTCTTTAATCCTTCAACCTGCTTTTTGAGCAATTGAATAAATAAACCCATTAGAGCCTAAAAGTTCAAATATGCTACAGATATTTAAGATAACTGAATAACTACATTAAAATGCACCATGAGAAAATTCTTTTATCATTTTCCTTGCAGGAAGCTAATTGATATTTTTGTGAGGTACCGGTCTTTCAAAAATACTCATAAGTTAGTTACCTGATATACCTTCTGTACACGGTCTATTTAAAAATCTAACTGTACAGTGTTTCAATCACATATAATGCATATAATCTGCTGAATATGGCACAAATGCTAAATTTCCACACCCACACATCCCTTGCTGTAGAACACATTTTAGGCATAACACAACACTGAAGAACAGAAAAGTGCCTGAAACAGAGGGAAAAAAAAACCCCAACAACAACAAAAAAAGACACTCAAGTAGTAATAAATTAAATCTCATTCAAACTGATATAAAAGTTGTTCAAGTGTTTAAAGTATCAGATGTGTCATGCAACAGACAATTCAGGCAGGCACACCATGCATTTTAGTTTGCCTTCATGGTATCACAAGGTATTTCTCCCCGCTTCTGCGCGGCCAGCAAGCGCTGGTTACCTGCGGCACTGCCAGACTCACGTGTTGAACCTCCAAAACCTCTGGGTCTCCTGCACAGGAGGTTTTACGGAGCTCTGCCTTGGAAGGACAACCTGACAACCTCATGCTGTACAGTGGTATCTTGCTGCAGCATAAAGAGAGGCATACTGAGCTGCATGTAAGCAAAGCAATCATTTCTTGATTATATTTTCCAGTCAGTGCAGTTCACCATAAACCAATCGATTTATCAAAATGTGCTTATCCAAACTGGCCAAGTTTGCACACCAAGAAAACGTCTTCACAGAACAGAACACCTTTTCCTTTTTTTTTTTGTTTTTTTTTTTTTTTTTTGGCACAAATCCTTTCGTAATCTTGCAGCAAGCTCTTCACCATAGAAGAATTCAGAGATAGTAGCCTGTATAAACACGGGTGCTTATTCTTCCATAGAGTAAACTACAAAGACAGCGATGTGCCTGCAACAGCTTTGCTTC
The DNA here is from genome assembly GCA_024611175.1 of Megaceryle torquata. Classification (NCBI taxonomy): domain Eukaryota; kingdom Metazoa; phylum Chordata; class Aves; order Coraciiformes; family Cerylidae; genus Megaceryle; species Megaceryle torquata. Next base: position 34,927 of record JANIJG010009174.1, on the reverse strand, counting down.
TCCAGCATCTTTCCCTTCTCGCTCTAGTGAGAGCACCAGCATAATTACACTTCAGACAAAGGGGTGTTCTTGTTGAGCTCCTTAATTCCCTGGAGAATTCGCTTCATATGACCCACTTTCGTTATCCCAAGGTCCTACAGAAATTTAAAAAAAATTAAGAAAAGAAAAAAAAAAGAAAAAAAAAAGAGAAAAAGAAGGAAATTTATTTAGAAAAAGGGAAAAAAAAAACCCCTTATCAATTATGATTTAGCCATGCAACAGATGTCTAGAATAACCAAAATCAACATTAACTGGAAACAATTCTATGGCACTAGAATGTGTTGCCTAACAAAAAAAATTGCTTAGAGCATACAATGAACCCCTCTTCTGTCTTGCAGACTGAAAATTACTTACCTGTAATAATGACAACTTAAGGCACTGCAATATCTGTCAAAAACATATTTTGCTTGACTTCTGAGTTCAAAAACCTTTCACAATTTCTGGGAGAAGAAAAAAAAAAACAGAACAATCTCCTCCTCCTCTCTAATACAGCAATCAAATGCTTGGTAGGATGCCATGGATTAGAGCTTCTGTCCAGCAATGTCACTTGATCTGAGGCCCTATGATGTCTGTTTTAATCCATAAATACACATATCCCCACTTTCTCAAGGGAAAGTGGATATTATAGCTACAGGCATGTAGGACAACTTCCCTTTAGAGAGCAATAGAAAAGGTAAGCATTTGTTGTTCATTTCAGAAAGGTTACATCTTCTAACATAAATCTTTCTGGTTAGAGAGCTGGAAGAAAAAATTCTTGGAGATGTGACAGTCACATCCCAAAGGAAAGTGTTAAAAAGCACAAGCATAAATCTCTTTGGAGCCACCACTAAAGCAATCTTATCAGCTGAAATGTTTCTAATCCTGGTTTCTGGGATCCATCTTTTAAGAGTGACAGCTGACAATTTTCTGCACCCCTTTAGCAGCATGGGTTTTTTTTCAATTTTGACTGGTCCAATAGTCAGAGGAGCAGGATGAGATGCCCATATGTGCTAATGGTTCCCGACTGCACTAATGAATTTTCAGCCCAGTTTGAGGGAAATCTGCTTCCTTTATCTGTAGAACCCAGCTTTGAAAACCTTTTTAAAATCCTTGTGTTAGTGATGTTGTGCAAGTGGCAGAGTCAAACAGTAGTTATCTGTACAATAAATCTTACTAAGTAAAAAAAAAAACCTTAGAAAACTTTCATTGTCTATTTTTCCGAAATAGAAATCCTTTCATTTTATTAGGAATGTTTTCCATTACAAAGACATTAAAAGGAAAGGAGTGTTAATTAAGTAGCTTGAGCTAATTATTCTTATGCTCACAGAGAGTGAAAATGAAACCATATATAACATTCTGTACATACTCTACACAAAGACTCCATCTACTTTTCTACAGCCACAGAAACTTCAGAAAATCTGAACTTTATATTACTTAAAATTGTTAGCATGTAATTAATTTTTCAGTTCTCCAAAAGAAGAAAGGGGTGGTGAGATAAGCACGACTTAATTCTTTATTGTAATGGTAGCACAGCACAGATTAAACAGGTGGATTCTAATTATCAGATTGAACTCTGGTTACATCAGAGATGAAGAAAACCCTTGTTGTTTCTTCAAGCTGAAATCTATCAGTACTATAAATACTTGACCATTCTTACGGCACTTGGGCACAAAGGTATCAACATTAAAGAGTTCAAGATATGTTCATAGAAGTCCCCAATCAAGTGCTGTTTATAAACCTATCTGAAAAAACTTCTGATTTTCCACATTGCATCAATTTTTATTTTGTTTCCGCTGATGGTCATCTCACTTATGAAAAAATGTAGTACTAATTTTTAACTTAAGAAAACTGATGTAGGTAGCAGTTGTTAAACTCCTCCCACAAGGACAGTAATATTTATAACTTTAGATTTGGAGAATATTTCCTTTTTTATGCTGAACTTAATTTTCCAAAGAGTCAAAACTATACACGACTGTTGAAACTACTGAAATAGTCTAATTGCTCTGTGGAGGAAATTATACATACAGGAAACCCATAAGGATACTTTCCAAACCATAAGAAGCTACACATGCTAAAGGTTAAGAACTTGCAAATTCTTCACAACATTTTTTATGACTATAACTTCTGTTGGGTAAGCAACATAGCGAGATGCTGCCAGACTTCAAAGATCAGAGGAAAGAATCTAATCATAATAATGAAATCATAAATGAATCATAATACTGAAATTCCCAGAAAACTCAGCTACTTTTTCCACTAACCTTTACAAAGTTTCATCAACAATGCCTATGTTTCAGAGGCAAAATGATTTTGTTTGTATTCCCGTTCCAGTTGAAGTTGCTGTAATGTAGATCAGAACAGCAAATCTCAAAAGCCTCATCACAAATTTAGGGACCCTTTTGATAAACTCTGCCACACTTCCAGGGGGAAAAAAAATTAAAAAAGAACCATCAAGATAAACTCTGAAATTTTATGCTTGTGTAATAGTTTGGTTTGGAGGAAATTAAAATTCATACATTCCTGACACTAGATGCTATGTAGTATTCTCAATTTACTACTGATGCAGGAAAGTTTGCAGAAATTCTCTCATCTCTGACTAAAAGGATCTGATACAGCAGCACATCCTGCATCATTCAAAATGCAAGATCCCCAGAGATCTCTGCATTTTTGTGCACACATGAGTTTCATCATCCTCTACATAATCTGTCCATATTTAATTGATATCTAATTAACAAAAAATCTATTTGACTGAAATATTGTTTTGAAGACAACACTCTAGCCAGAGTCTGTGGAAGAAAATAGCCATTCTTTTTCCCCAGCTATGGCCTTAGAACTACAGGATCACCTCTCCTCTGCTTTCTCTAACCACTTTGCCACATCTAGCCTTCAGAAGGTATGGCTCAAAAATTTCTGGGGGAAAGAAAAAAAAAAAAAGTCGGGCAAGAAAAAGCTGATGAAAGTTCTTGCAACAGCTTTCAAGAATTCTTCTCCATCTGCATTATATTATGTTGACGAGGCCCCTGTCTGCTTAGCCAAGAACCCATTAATTCCAGGTTTTCCCCACAGATTTTGGCCAAATGTACCACCAATGTAATACTACCAAACAATTTATATAAACAATCCTTAATATTAACATCTTCCAGATGAGAAACCTACCCTACTTGCATTCCCAATGTCAAAAGCCATCTTCAGCATGCCTGAAGTCTAACAAATCTTAGAAAACATTTTCCATGCAAGAACTTTTTCCAAGCACACTACTACGAAATGCAGAGATGAAATGCCACAGTCCTCAGCACAGACTTCAGCACTGCTCATCGAGCTGACACGAAGCATGGAAACCCTTTCTCCAAGGAGACCAACATTGCTATGGAGCTCTAAGGAGACATCATCTTTGTCCTTACAACTGTGTTGCAGTTCTAATTATTACTCAGTTGTGAGCATAGGAACATTGTTATCAGTGCTAAGAATGCCAACATTTATTTCAGAAAAAACTCAGAGTTTAGTTTTCAATGAGTTTGCTTGTAACATAAGATTAAAAAATAAAAAAAATCACTGCAAGCCTTGCTTTCTACAGGTTCTACAGCATAATTCACAATTTGTTGCCCAACCTCTCCTCAAATAAAATAGTATCACATGGGTGTAAAAGTCTAAGACACCCCAAATAAAATCAAGCATAGGAGGCTGAAGAAAGTGTATTACTGTAGGGCCTGGCCAGAGAGAGGTATCTGGAGAGAGGTGTTCTCCATTTGGCAGTTGCCACTCAGAGCTGAGAATGGGATCCACAATCTATGCAGAAACATAATGAGAAGTTTCCAAGTCTTCAGTCAACGTATCGATCGGTTTCAGTGATGCATGCAAGGGAAGAGAGCTTCATCAAATTATTTTCAATATGGCTTTATATCTCTTCCTTTGATCACAGAAAGAAAGGTGGGCCCAGAGGATTCAATTAAAACAGGCAGGGATCTTTCCTGCTGCAGACATGAGTAAATTTATTGCATGACTTAAGAGCTTGTGAATCAATGGTGAGCCCATTTAGCTTGGCAGGAAGCACAAGCCTCACACTGGAGGAGAGGCTGTAGACAGATTCTAGCTTGCAAGAGCACCGAAGACTCATCTGCCCACCTTTGTGGCCAAAGGGAGGAAAAATTAACTGGGCGGCTTGTGATGTGTTCATTTCCTGGGTACCACATTACGCATCTTGACACCAATTAAGTTCACTGGTCAGAAAAATGCAGCCTTCCTCAGCCATCTTTAATTGTCTCCCTGCAGAGATCACACTCCGTATGTAATGAGCAGGATGAGGGCTAAGCTCTGCTATTTAAATTCAGCGTTGCTACACAGAGCACAAGCTGTGCTTGGCCAAAAGCCTCTCCTACCCTTAGAAGCAGCACTGCTTTTGAAGCTCTCAGCATCTGCTAATGAGCAGATGGGGCAATTCTAGAGTAAGACTTCTGCTAGCATAGGAGAGGGACCTTTATCAGGGAGTGCAGTGATAGGAGGAGGAGTAATGAGTGGTTTTAAACTGAAAAAGGGTAGATTTAGATCAGATATAAGGAAGAAATTCTTTACTGTGAGAGTGGTGAGACACTGGCACAGGTTGCCCAGAGAGGCTGCAGATGCCCAATGCCTGGGTGTGTTCAAGGCCAGGTTGGGTGGAGCTTTAAGTAACCCGGTCTAGTGGAAGGTGTCCCTGCCCATGGCAGGGGCAACAGAACTAGGTGATCTTTAAGGTCCCTTCCAATCCAAACCATTCTAAGATTGTATGGTTCTATTCCCTTGGCAACTGGCAAAGCAAGTCCTCATCCAGCTGTGCTGAGCAATTTAAAACCTTGTACATACTTCCAGGCACCACTAGATAGAAGGGACAGTAAAAGTCTGTCTCTCCATAGGCTCTATCTAAGACATGCTTTTTTGATACTTCAGAGCAGAAGTCTTTGTAATGTGGTTATATTTATGCTGAATCAGCATGAGTCTTAGCAACAGGGATAACAACCCTGCTGCAGAGATTTACTTGGTTGAAGTGCCACTCTTCTGGGCATGCAGTCAAATTGGTACCTATTAGAAATGAGGTATGGACAGAAGCCATCTCTAGTTTAACACTGATCTTATCCACCATCATTTATTCCAATGAATTTGACATTTTGAAATTTTTTTTAAACATTTTAGCAACCTATGCATTGCGTGATGCTGAGTTTCCCAGTTAAGTTTGTTCAGTGCCCATTCAGAACAGGGACTTGCATCATCTATCACTGGTACTTTGCGGTGGACTGCTTGGACAGTTTTCTATTTCTAAATTTTTGCAGGGAGGGCATGTCCTGACACTGTCCTTCCAGGTCAGGAACTATCCTAAAAGAAAGGAATTTTAACTTCCATGGTAAAAAGCTAAGGTGCTCTAATACCAAAGGGTAAAATAATACACAACAGCCAAACAGATAATCTCAAACACAGCTATCTTCAGCAGTCTGCCTTCTACTGCAGCAGTCACACAATGCAAGCACTACCTTATAACGGCAGGATTTCATACTAGATAGCAAACTCTATAAAAAGTAGCACATCTGTATGAAAGGATTGCCTCTGTCCGGAGACTGCTGCACTCTGGCTGGAGCAATGACTCGCACTCTGAATCTAAACGTTTGCGATTTATACAATATCCTGTTTCCTCTCTTATGTGCTAAAAGCAGTTGCAAAACACATTATCAAGAATTCATTACTACTGAGTTCCTGGAAAAAGTAATGCAATGAATCCCCACAGATATAGCCTCTATTACATATAATGGATGCACTTAAGTCATTCTTGAAAAAGACCAGCAAGCTCAAATAACAGCCTCAGACTGCTCGGCAACATGCCTCCCTGCAAAGCTTATCAATCTGACCTCAGAGGAAGAAAGTTTTACAGTTTTGGAGTCAAAATGAAGTGTTTGTTCTTAAATCTATACAGCTAAAACCAGGGAGAAGTTGGTCAGGGATGAGAAACCCTGTTGTTAAGGTCTATTTTGACACGCAAACACCAATGCTATGCAAGTCCAAAGCTGCAATTTATTAAGCTGCACATCTCTCTCACACCCCCTATAACCAATATACGTACAATAAATCACCTGAAGCAGGTCAGCTGCTCATAGCTGCTGACCTTCCAGTAGACAGAGTCATAATTTTTATCACCACCTTCAACTGATCCATACTGATCCTGTTTAATGGAAACGGTGAACTCTTAAAGATAACATTATATAACACTGATGTCAGTAAGATATCACACGTGCTTTTCCTATGCCTTATGACATAAACCAGAATGCTATCATTCTACATAAAGTGCAAAAAAATGAAATTTCAGATCACACAGATATTCTTGGTTGCGAGTACAAGTCAGCACTTCAGAAATTCAAGCCAAAGGACAGCGCGTATTAGTTTATTGAATATTTGCACAGTGTAAGCCAAGCTACAAGCACATAACAAGTGCAGGGAAAGAAGAAAAGTTGGTTGTTGTTTTGTCAAAGAAAATGGTCAATAGCAGAAAAGTAGCACAAAGGAAATACCTTAAGATCTCGCCTTTCCAGATGTAAAAGCTCAGAGCCTCGGATGTCATGGCTGATGAAGATTTCTTTGTACTCTCCCAAACTGAGCAGATCCAGCCAAGCAGCAACTTCATCTGTGCCCCATTTTTGAACTACCAAAGTTAAGAGCAAAACCCCCTTAATTTCTACATGCTCAAATGCATCACAAGCAAAGGTTAGGCCAAAGAGAGTGGAAAACAGAGTAGAATTGCCGTGCTAGCGAAGGGAAAGGTTAGAAGTGTCATTTCCACAAAAACTGACAATTTCCTTTTTACATGCAGGTTACAGGTTAGCAGTTAACATGAGAAAGTATCTAAACAAAGTTGGGGTTCTTTGCTTTGCAGCCATGCTTTCAGCTTTACTCCAGTTCCTTCAGTAAAGCCTTTAAAACCTCGTGTCCCAACGAATTCACATTAAACCATCTTAGGATCAGTGATGCAAAGTCTGTCGTTCTGCTTTATACCATTAATTTATTAGTAGTCATCCAGGGAGAGCAGAAGCCTTCAAAAACTCATTAACATATAAAATTAAAATACCAGCTGTACCTAAAAATACAGCAATGGCAGCAAGCAAGGCCAGTTTTAATCAACAGATTCTAGTATTCTTAATTAATGCAACAAGTATTCTTTAAGCTACTGTGTTACATAGGCCATTAAGAAGCTCTCTGAAAAAAATTGTTCTCTAAGGTTAGTTGCCCACATTAGTCCTAATAAGACCACATTTATTGAAAAAAAAATAGTTATGCTACTTATTGCTATAATTTTGCAACTTCATTCAGTGTTGATCAGTTTTACAGTGAAGTGAAATCTGAAGTCTAATCTGAAATATAAAGTCTGATCAAGAACTGCAAGATTTTGCAGATTATGACCAGCTGTCCATTAAAAAGATAAAGATGTAGATACAGTTTTAGGACCATCTGATCACTGATTAACTCCTGGACATAATTGTAAGGAAGTAGGTTCATGGATAAGAGTGGAAAGAGAGGAGAGTGGAGTTTGTTCAACTACTTCTAATTAAAAAATTTGATATTTACTATCACGGCTTTTTGTTTGATTTGTCTCACTTGCTGAAGTTAAAACCCATCTGAAATTTAAGAATAACTGGTTAATTAAACCAGTGTGATAAAGGCTGTTGCACACCTTCTGAAGCTAACCTGAAAAACTTGAATTGGAGCTTCAGAAGGAAACAATGTGTTTACCTATGGTTTGTATTGCTATGGCTTAATCAAATGTCACCACCGGCAAAGACATAGGTCCTGTTGCATGATAAAACTATTTTCACAGTAGTTCTCTGGTTCACTTGGAAGTCTTGGGCTCCTACTGAATGCTTTCTAAATGCACTGAAAGAAATCTTCATCCTAATGAAGATGCCAGTTAGGTCAGTTGCTTTGCACTTTGACTTCACTCTCAGGTGGAGTGTATCATGCCACCTCTTGCAAAAAAACCCAAACAACTATAAAATCACATTTTCCCCAAATGCTACAATGTTTCTCTTAATTTCAAAAGACATACCAGGCTGAGGGCTGGTCTTATGCTTCTGAACTTTTTCTTTTTTAAACTTTGGCACTATGCGAAACACTGTACTTCTGTTGTTTCTTTTAGCATAATCCAGAGGGGGATCCTGCATGAAAGCAGAGCCATAGTTAGCTTCAATTACAGTTAAATTACATGCTTGAGATGGTAATTCATAATCAAGCTAAAAAGAACAAGATCAAATTTTACTTCTGTAAAGAATAAAGTTGGGATTTAACTCTTTAGATGTTTTATTTATTAAATAACCATTCAAAAGCTTTACATTCACAAAAGGCAACAAAACACAAACAAAAAGCCCTAAGTTTGGAAGCTTGTTCACAGGAGACAGACATGATCCAGCATCACAACTGAAATTACCTCTCCAGGTTGTGAAGGATTCTAACTTATTCTTCCCTATCAAAAGAAAATTAAGTTCAGTTAGAAAACGGAAGTATTAATCAAACTCACCTCATCATCATTTGGTTGAAAAACGTAATAAAGCCAAGGAATCTCAGCAAGTTTTCTCAACTCTATTTCCACGCTGTGCAAAGCATCAGACAACAGTTCTTCATGGGGAGATTCTAACTGCTGTTTATAAACAGGCCAGAAAAATAGTATTTTTAGTTTTATTAAGATATAATATCTAAATCTATATATGTTGTTGTCACACACAAACAGATGACTACTTCTTGGTGAGTGTAAACAAGTGCTGTAAACAAATAATCTACCAAAATTACATTTTCCTTCAGAGATGCATCAGACCGCCCCGACACTACATTTAGTATGGTCCTGGCCACAAAGGGATGACTAGGACAGCTGAGACATTTGGTGCTGACCAGCTGGGCCTAGCTGTCAATCACTGTCATCATTCACTGCACTCCTTAGTCTTCTTAGAGCAAAAGTTACCTGATAACACCAATACTAGAACACCCTAGAAATGGGACCTACCAGCACAAGAGAGATAAAACCCAACCAGAAGAGCAGGTGTCTAGAAAACTTTTGCATGAAAAGTGGCATGAAGAAATTGAATAGATGTTAGTAACCCTGAGTTACTATTTGCAAAAGTCTTGGTATGATAGATTACTCTCTTGGTCAAGTAAGAGGCAATGGATCTTACTGAAGATGCTCCATTTCCAAAGGTCTTCCACTACAGTAGTGATACAATACCTGCACTACCTCTTCTAAATAGGTGAGACATGGAGTGATAGCCACTGCTGCTGGCTGAGGGTGGGAAGAACAAGGACCAGGCTTGGAGGAGAAGCACAACTGCAGTCCCAGAAGGAAGACAAAAAGCCAAAGACATCAGAGAAGGCCAAAGACAAAGGAAAAAAAAAAAAAAGTTTTAGCAGCGTAAAAAACTTGGAACTTGCCGACCTACAGGAATTTGGCTCTACAAACACTTTGAGAACACCATGGAGGTACCAGTTTTCCTTAAAACCCTGATGTGAAAACTATTCTGCAGCTGCTGTGTGAGATGAACCTGTGCACAAGAGGCAAGGCAGGCAGCTGATCTCTGGGAAAGCTGGTTTGGACCTATCTGGGGCTGCTGAAACACTGTTTTGAGGTAAAGAGTTAAATCCTGGAATGATTTGCAATAATGAAATCTGAACATCTATTTCTCTCTTTGAAGTAAAAGTAGTCCCAAAGCAGCACAGAAATCCTTTTGAAAAGATCTAATTAAGTTCTATCCTAGTGAATGCATTTTTAAAATGGAGTTGTAAGAGAATCTTTGATCTCTAGTGCTGGAAAAAGATCTTGACGTTGTTGAGGTTTGGTGGTAAATTCCAAGCCCCCATTAATTTATCCTACCTAACAAAAACTTCTTTCCTTCGCTTCAATAGTTTGCATATGTTACCACTTTTCAAAGGAGAGACCATCTCCAGTAAGATACTGCTGTTTAGTATAGTAATACTGGAAACATAATAAGCTCCCTCTTGCTATTGTGTTATTTTCTTTTCTAAAGCTCACAGAATTGAGTGCCCATAATCAGACTGATCTTTCTTTTGCCTTCTTTTTTATTTTTATTTTTTCCAATTTGAACAGCTCAGTTATGTTGTAGCACAGTGGAAGACCCACATGTCATTGAAGAAGTTACACTTTTCCTATGCTTTCAATTTTAAGACATTATTTAAGTCATCTATTTTATATACATGAATGAAGCAAAGAGTTCTGTCTTTCTCAACAAACACTTTTCAAATTGCTTGACTCTCAATGAAAAACATTTTGCTTGGGGACAAAAAAACTCTCATCTGATGATGAGAAAGTGTATGAACTGACAATATCGCTCCTGGAATAAACCCAAAATAGTAGTGAAATTCTGGAAGAGTCAGCAATTTAGGGTAAATTCTCCTCCTACAACATCACGGAAAAAGCTTCTCATGTCCATGATGGAAATTAACACTATGAATGAAACAATGAAAAGATCTTCTCAATTCCTTCCCAAATGAAATTTTTAATATGAAAATATTTTATTTCAGTGAGCACAGGTATTTTCATTCAGTTGAAATGAAACATTCTGTCATACTTCTCCCTTACAATGTTTTCCCTTACGTTGGAAAACTGTGCTCTGTTCCAGATAGGAAATGCTTTTTAAAAAGCAAAAATGGAAAATATCTAGACAAAACATGGTTGTTCTGGGTTTTTTTTTCAAAACTGTATTCTAGCCATAACCATCTGGGATATTCCACAAATCAACTTCATTTTCCTATCTTATAATTTCAGAGCTAATTCACTATTTGATGCCATCTAGCTAATATTGTTGTATGAACTTTGTTATTGGTATCTTACAGGAGGTGGTGGGAATCACAGTCTCCTTGTATATGTATCTACATTTCTTTCAACACCTTTGGGAGTCATAATAGAAAGACTCAAGAGCTGGTAAATGGCAACCCAAGAAAAAGCTCACCAAGTAGTATAAGCAACAAAAGTATGAATTTACAGCTATCAGGAGCTTTGATCACAGAAAAGAGGGGTGAAGGAGAATTGAAGAGGAAAAAAAAGCAAGGAAGATACTAAAGAAAGAATGTCTGTTTTTATCAGAGGAGAAAGATAATTTGCAGAACAGTGTATGATGGCAGTGGCTGATGCATCAAGCAACATCTTACATTTCATTTTTCTCTATTTTAATGGAGTGAGGGACCAATGTACCTGCAGTTTCAGCATTTAGGAAATACATGGCAATAAGATTAACCAGGGTGCCCTGTTATTGTGACTGTGAAATACTGTTCTAAACAAGCATGATGTCAAATGAGTGTAACAGGCATCATGGAAAGATTACTTCAGTATCTTCCAAACAGCCTTTTTATCAAAAAATGGATTTGATGTAAACTCGTGAAGAAATTTGCACAGACCATAACAAGAAGCAGAAGTACAACATATAAAAATGAGAAATGGACAAATGAATCAAATGAAGCTTTGGAGCCTGTACAAGGGACCAGTTTCACAACAAAATAAGATCACAACTGGCTACAGAAAGGTAATATTTCAATGGTAAGTTTTCCATAATAACATTATTTCCAGACTGCCTTGATAAATTACAGTAGTCCTTGTGTGGCATCATCACCTTAAACCTTTTCTTCTAATTCCTATTCCTAACTTATTTTAAAATATAAAGAAATTTCAATTTTGATTCCCCATTCAATCAGATATTTTTCCCATTTCTTGGACAAAAACATCCAATGAATAACTTTCTCTTCTAAAAACTCATAAAATGGATCATATGAACCTAATACTTGGCTATTCCTAGAACTTAAAGGGTTATTAGTGCGATTCCCTTGCCCAGATTAGATCTGTAGAAGTTGAATGTTTAAGTCTGAACAGCTCTCACCACAGGTTCTCCCTAAACTCTGAAGACAGTCACATAATAGAACTCTGGAAGTTTTCTTAAATGCTAGATCTCCAGAAGATGATTTATCTTTTTCAAAGACAGGCCTCCAAGACAGCTGAGTGAGAATCAATCTCAACAGGGATACTTGTTTCTCTCCATTGACTATTAAAATGAAGATTCCAGGCAAAGACCTTTTAGATATCTGAAGTGAGGTAAAATGCATGCCAAGCTAGGACAAGAATTCCTAATTCATTCCGATGCAAATGACAAATATGGTGTACTATGCTCCAACTGGTCTTACAGAGCTTCTTGTAGCATGTCATAAATCCCGTGATGATTAAAATAACGAGCAAAGAACATATGACAGATAATCTGAACGAGGGAATAAAACCATGTATTTTGTGACCTTACCAAAGGAACTCTTCCTACTAACAGAGATTCAGTTTCATTATGTAGGGCCTTCACATTGACAGCTATTTCCATGGCAGTGTTTCTGGTAAGGCTCTGGGGAATAATAAGCATAAAAATTATTTGAAGCGATGCAAGTCAAACTGACAATAAGTACTTTGGGCTTACAGCACAGATCTTAAGCACCTTCTCCTAGGAGAAAAACATCAATTTAGCTCTCTCTTCAGCATTGAGAATAGAAAACAAAAATTTAGCATTTCTTTACTGTCTTATTCCCCAACTATGACCTTATACTATCCTGAAGATGAAGTGACCAGCCACCTGTGAGATGAATCCATGATTTATATGAATGACAAAGGCTAGCAGAAAAGTTATGGCCTCATTTAACAAGAACTCTTGATCTGAATTGTTCACCTTATCCTTAGCAGAAGTAAGTGGCTAGCTATATTTTAAGAAGCAAAGGTTAGCTAATACATTTATCATACATAAATTTACATTAGATATAGACAGTGTCTACCTATTTCAACTTTTTTGGGTCCAATCCCTGAAAACATGCAGATTGTCTAGTGTGAAGAGAGAAACCAGGAAAATTATTTCCCCTCACCACCTCTGCATTCTCTGTGTAGCACCTTGATAACAATTAAGCATGAAAATTTCTGTCAATGCATCCTCAAGAACTGACCTTTACACAGTAGCAGCATTTGTTCAGCCTTTGTCATGCTTCCGCTCTGTGTCTGGGGACATGTCTACACCAGCTGTCTGCAAGCAGCTGTGTGCTTGCTTTGCCTATTGTTTCTGCTGTTTGTTGACCCGATTTTGGTTTATTCATGCTCAGAGCAGCATTAGTAGACCATCTCACTTAATTTAATAGGCACTTCTGCATCACTTCAGGATGAGCACCCTTGGCTGTGGATCACTGATGCAGATGGAGTAAATTCTTGACTGCTTCCAAAAGGCAAGAGACATGCTCTTACTGTGTCCATAATCCAAACTCCCTCTCCCTTTTGACTGCTCACTCCCCCTTGAAACAACACCCAGAAGTGTCATTCATGTTCGTTTCTAACATCCAGTGTTCACAAAAGACAGTATCAGCTGGGGAGGACACTGATGAATGCAGAAACTGCACCTTCTGCCTTCTCAGATATCATATTGAACTAATACTGGGAGGGGACTCTCCTCTTAAATCATCTTCTGCAAAAAGGCAGTCCTCCTATCTACCATTCCTGGTATTATTAATAAATTTCAGAATCATTGAGCATGATCTCTACCAAATTCATTAGCTATGAGGTACTTCCCTACACATGTGAAGAGCTGAGACTCCCTGATGCAAAGCAGCATCTTCAGAATCTGAAATAACTTTCCCTTTACTTTGACTTTAGAAAAAATGTCAAGAAAAGAGAGAACATACAGCATCTATTCAGCAATTTCATTTAATTTAGAGAGTGTGTGTGTGTGTATTTATGAGTCTTGTTTATCCAAAACTTCAAGAGTTATCATCCAAGTTTCTTAAATATGGGGACAGGGAATACAATACAGCTCCTGTGTCACAAGCTTATGCACACTGGTATTATAGCTCATTTACTTATGCATAAATCTGTTTTTCCTTTACCTCAGGAAACCTTGGGTTGGCTTTATTTAATGCATGTGAACATGCATTAACAGCATGAGCAAGCTCCTGCTCCAAGAGGCTGTGTATTTTTGCTGCTTCACAGATCCTACAAAAACATAAAAAAGGAGACTGTTTCTTAACTTCCTTTAAAGAATAATTCTTGAGTACACAACTTCGTCATATGAGAAAATATACAAAGATGTTTCACAAAACACTTAAAAAATATATATACTTTTTATAACAAAAGTTGAAATACAAGTATCTCTTCAAGTCTGGAAATAAAAGTATCTCTTCATCACTTCATATAAATGATATCAGTAACACAGATTACTTATTCTGCTAAGAAATACTGAGACATTTTGTCTTAGAACACAAATGCTATACAAAAATTGTACCAAAAAAATGTCAGTGCTATTAATTCAAATAATCTATAGAGAAATACCATAGCACATTAAGATAACTCACTTGAAGTTATGTTAAAAACCACTACATCCATTTCATAAGGCACATCCTTCAAATGTGCCATTAAAATTGGCTGCAATCATTTGAGATTATGGGAGGTCCAGCTGTAATTACAACCTCAGTATCATCTCTAGAACTGTAAAGTTTTTAAGATAACTTGCCTGACATTCACTTTGGCTAATTTATAATCTATATTATTCTTCTATGTCTACTTAAGTTACCAGTAAAGACTACATATAAAAAGACTATGTAGTTCTTCAATTAATTTCTTGTATTATTGGTGCAACTTAATACATACATCAAGAATTGATTTTGATAGTCAATATAATCTGTTACCATGATGAAGTGAATAGCAGCTTTATAAAATGTTCTGATTTTTTAAAAATTGGTTTTTTTTAAAACCGAACTAGCTTATTGGGGTTTTTTTTTCTGTGAAAATTGAAGTGTCTTCTTTAATAAAGTACTTGCATCTCATGAATAAAGTAGTTCTTGAAAATAAACAAGGCTGTGGAATCAGCTCAACCCACAGAAGTGTCCAGGGGCACAGAGATGAGGGTTTTGAGCACTAGGAATGAAAGAGAAAGCTGCAATAACAATGAATGAGTGGATGGATGCAAAAAGGTAGGAAGATTTTATCTGGCAATTTGGACTCCCTGGATGTTGGGGTGTTAACTGTTTACTTGTACAGTATTTTAAGAAAACTTCCAGGTTTACTGAAAAGTGCTCATCTTTTTAAAATTGTGAGTAACAAGGCTTTAAGGAGGAACAATGTCAGAAGAAGTTACGGTCAGGTGGATACATCTACACTGTTGACATCTAAAGGCTTTTTTTTCCAGTAAGTATATTTTTGCTTTTGCACCAAATGAGAAGTTTCAATAAAAAGCCTCTCTGCAAAGAAGCTTTGAAGTTTTTCCATTTCTACTACTCCTTCAGAAATTCTGTTTCCACAATAAAAATATGCCTAAACACACAAAAATAAAATTACAGAAATACATAAGGAAAACATATATAAGTTCAGCCTTAAAAATAAAATAAAATAAAATACAAATATTAATGAAAACAAACAACACCAACCAAAAAACCCCAACCAAACAAAACCACAAACAAACAAACAAACAAAACAAACAAAAGAGGGGGACCAAAAAAAACCCCATAAACCCAAACTCCAAACTGCTAGAGTGGCAACTAAATGTTAATCCAAAACCAGGGAAAATATACACCTCTAGGGCTATGTATGGATTTGCACGAGTAATTCAGTCTTGGTGTCTAGGCTGACAATCCAAAGTCATTAATTTTACTGTACCTGGTAATAAGTTCTTCTGCAGCTTGTGAGCACAGCTGGATCTGTGCAACTTCTTCTTCTGTAGCCAACTCAACAGCCTGCTGAGGGTACAAGGGAGATCGAATGACAGGTTTACAGGAGTCAAACTTCTGTTTGTCTTCCCAAGACTTCAGGGTGTTTTCAAAGGCCTAATCAAAATGAATTATACCTTCAGTTTGCAGAACTTGGTGTATTCTTAATTATTAAAAAAGTAGGTTTAGATTTTATATATATTTTAATTTATATAAAACTTTGGTTAAAATGATTTTAATTATCAAATTTGAAAAATTTATATAAATAATACAAGTCTATAAATAATAAAATTAGATTTATCATTTTTTAAACTTAGTATAGAATGTCACTTCTGAAATCCCTCTCTCCTCTTTGTTGTCCTCAAAAACTGTCTTCTAAAACAATAGGGACACAAAAGACAGTGATAAAGCTGTGGTGTTTTATCTAAAAAATAGTAGGAAAAAGTAAAAAGTTTATTAAAATAGAGTTCAAAAGCCATTAACTCCACCCTAAATTCAACATCCAGTTAGTGGACAGGGAGGGGAGGAGAGGAGAAGAAAAAGGAGAGGAAAAAGGAGAGGAAAAGGAGCGGGGAAGGAGAGGGGAAGG